>JAABKJ010007545.1:179602497-179653741 GCA_011634705.1 Andricus grossulariae
CTGCAGAGTTTTAAAGTTTCTTTGAATTTCAATTTTTTTACAAATATTTTTGGGGATGTCTAGAGTCTTCCTAATTTCTTCCGCTTTTTAGGGTAGTATTCTGTACGAGATATTTATGGTTCAATATATTCCTGAATTTAACTTTTATTTTTTGTGCACATTAAAACATCTGAAAGAATTGTTTTGACACTTGAGGGCTATCTTGGGAGCAAAATTAACGGGAGGAAAAGAAGATATCTAGGTAATCAGCACTAGAGCAAAATTAGATCCAATTTTTAGTATATTAAACAATTTTTCTAGAAGTTTTCGTGGAAGCAAAAAATAAAAGTTGATTAGAGGGGCATATTGAATCATAATTACCTCGTGATCCTAAGATCTGGAAACATTAAGAAGAATCTGGACACCCCCAAAAATATTTGAAAAAATCGAAACGAAAATGAAACTTTATGGGTTTTCAATGTATTACTTTGAGGCATGGTATTTTTTGCGATTTTCAAGTCAAGCTTTTTTACACACTCTACAATATAGATATCCATGAATAAAAACAATCGTTTTCAGGATAGTTACACCAAGATTCATTGAAATAGCGGATCGAATTAAACAAGAATTTCTTAACGAGGAAACAACAACTTGTTATATTTCCGGCTACAAAAATTGCGTCACGAGTAAACGAATTTTGAAATATTTTGAAGTCGACACAAATGATTAAGTGTGAGCAATTTCTTCGTCAGTTGAAATTTGAAAAAGAGGTACCTCATAACACCTGTTAATTCTTTCAGCTTTGAAGAAATCGATACAAGAAAAACTGCAGTAGTTGATGGGTAATTTAGGTCCCTGGGATACAGTAAAAGAATACTGGAACGATACTTCCTTGGCACTATTTTCATTCGATACTTCGAGTAATAATTACTTTTTGAAGAATGAAATTTTGGGATAACTACAAGCTCATGACTTGGTCCGGAAAATAATAATTGTCTGAATATAGTATTCATATGATTAATTTTTATTTTAATATTTGAATTTTTTAGTTTCAACTTAATTTCTGTACTGTTTATGCTGCGAAAGATTTGCTGCTATATTCAAAATTCTATGAGTTGAAAGAGCAAATATTAGAGTTTCCTGAATTAAAAGTGTTAGAAGAAAACGATCCTAAGCATGAATAATATGCCGAAATAAAAGATTTGCTGTTATTCCTGAGTACTCTTTCACGGATCTTGATATAGGTGCACTATTTTTAATTATCATTTGTTATTTATTCCCGTTTCCTTTTTACTCTTCAAGCATTTCTTTCAGTGTATACACTGTAACCGACGGTTAGTATCATACCACTTGCCCGATGATACATTAAAAATTAGCCTTGCCTTTGAATTGATAGCGCTGTCTAGAATGCAGCTACCAATATTTTTTAAGTATTGGAAAGCTTGCTAGTATATGTGTTAAGTAATTCCTAGTCGAAACAATTTGGCCTTGTGGGTACTGGGTAAGTACGTGAAAAGGACAAAAATGAAATACCGATTTTTAAAGTATTTTTTACAGCAATTTCCACTCTTGACAGGAGCTTGGAGAATGAATTTAATCATTTGAAATTTTATAAAAGTGATCTTTAGGATGATACCGTTCATCTCAGCCATTAAACAATGAAAAATCTTAATGGGTTCATGAAATAATTTTACAGGCTCGCACAACAAATTATTAGTAATAGAACCCTCCAAATTTTTTCAATATTCAAGAACTCAAACAAAAGGTATAGTCTTGTTGAGGTTAAAGTACAAATTTCTTTGATAAAGGCCAAGGTATATTAAATATGGCTTGTTTATCGCAGAATTTAATAAGCATTTTAGCGGTTCAAAAAGATATTTTTGTCTATATTCTGCACAACGCTATCATCTTTGAAAGTAAAGGCTAATTTTTGATAGGTCATCCTATAGGTGGTCCAATACTAACCTCGGTAATATAGTTTATGTTGACAAGTAACACGTTTAAATTTCTGTCATCCTTATTTCAGATTTAGATTTAACGCATATACTAGCATTCCGAATCCTTCCTCTTATTATCTTGTCAAAGCTTGAAAGTGGCAAAGAAAGCGACATGGAGACCAAGCAAGCCCGAAATGCAAGATGTATTTTTCTTGCATATTAAGGTGTATATATTTTGATTAATGGTCAAGAAATTCAGCGTGATAAAGTAAAATTACTAACTCTTGAATTGCTTGGGTCACTGTATCCATATCAGCAATAAATTAGGGTTCATCTAAACATAAATATGGCTGTACCGCCAATTTAGGTATATCAGTAAAAAAATGATCTGCTGTGGCCCCGGTGGTGTAATTCTAATTGAGTATTGCCTCGCTTCACCTGAAAAGTTGAAAATAAGTTGACAAATTCAGTAAAAATTGCGACTTTCTAACTCTATTTTAAGAAGAAATTGCTAAAAACGATAATAAACAGTTTGAACAATAGATTCAAACATCTAATAATCAGAAGAAAGTCGTATTTTATGTACAAGAAACAATCTGTCAATCAAGAGAAGAAAAACGTTGCTTTTTGAACAGCCTACAAGATTCTCATAACAACTTTTTGAATTTTTGTGAAAAATCGAAAATTTAAATTTTGACTCAAATAACACGAGATACGGAGAAAATGTTAATAAACAAAGTTATTAGTTTCTGAAATGACCGACAGATTTTCCATCGGCCATTTTTTGATTGGATAAATAATTTTTGTTTTATTCGTAAAAAATATTGTTAAACCCGAAAATTTAAATTTTCCAACTAAAAGCGAAAATTCTAACAATAGCCACAACAAATTTAATAATAAAATATCTAACAATTCTAACAATTTCCTCAGTTCTTGAAAGCAGCGTGTGATTAAAAGAACAAATTTTTCAAATCATAAAAACAAGACAATGGAAATACGTCTGTTTCAATACTAATGAATGTTAGGAATTGTAATAATATAAATTTTTCCAAATGATATACATTTTCAGGGTAGCTGAGAATAAAATTTAATGCAAAATAAGGCACAAATATTAAAGTAATCATAATAAATAAAATTTGTAATTTATTTTGCAATATCTGAATAAGTAATCACACGCCGAGGTTCATAAATATATGTAATATGTATACATTTGATATAATAGTATTGAACATAAAAGTTCACATTTTGGACAAAATCGAGCGCGAAGTACAAGATACGTGACAAGAATGTCGTCGTTGAAGTTGAAGGAGCTTTAAAAAAAGAGAATTCCCAATCACAAAATTACAGTTGTCGATATGTTTTGACCACTAATTTGAAAAAGTCTGCCCTACTAGACCTTAGCATCTTAAACAACTGGTGCGACACCTGATGCACGGGAACCATCTAGACTGATTTTGTAGTTAATTTTTGTGATCCTGGATACCAATTCCTATGAAACTTTCTGTTGAATTTTATTGTGAAGATCTTCTAGCACTAGGGTTGTCCTGTAGCGAATGAAATGGTCACATATTACCCCCAGTGCAAAAATTATCCACAATTCATCGAAGATTATGTTGTTGTGGACATGGTGCAACATTTGCAAGCTACCAGGTTTGACTTATGTGATCAGCTTCCTGGTTTTTCTAATTTCAATACTCGCGAAGGCCATGTACAGCTTCTATTCCAAGACAATGTTTTAAGCTCGGACCAGTTGAGGAAATTTTCAAACAGGTTTCCTGGAAATCGAGATGCAGATCCCAGATGAGCACCATCTGAGAAACGTTTGGTTCCTGCAAATAATAAATTCCCCGAAGTAGACGAAGGAAACACCTGGACTTCGAAGTCTCCTGAATATTAGCTTCATTTCCCGGATAAACCTGGGGTATGTACTTAATTGTCCAAATAATGGTGGACATTAGGCCGAGGTCCGTTTACGTGTTTATGGTACCCTTAAATTTTTGTAGAAGTCATGTAGAAATTCTATAGAATCATTCTACTGAAACTAAGAAGTAACCGCGAAGAAATGTATCCCCGAGGGCTTAAGTGAATAGGTGAAAACTTGTGTTCACTAATGCGAGTACTTTCTGAACTACTCATTGGCAACTTACAACTCTCGTGTTCTTTTCTTTCCGGTTAATTCTAGAAAGATTTTTACTGACTCATCTTGTACCACCATATAAATACCAAATTTCATGTCACACTTGAATCAAGGTAAACCTGAAAGTTTCTTCATTAGGCTCTTCAAAGCTTAAATTGGACTCACCTGAACTTTAGTTCCACAGATATAGTTTGTTTTTTATAGTTCTATTTCTTTATTATATAGTTTGTTGATCTATAGTATGCAATACTTATCTTTCTGCAGATTTTTCAATTATTCAAGATTGCAAAATTTAGCCACTACATGTCTTTGGTAATCTCTTTGCAATTTCTATTGTGATTGGTTCATCGGGATGAGCTAAGAGATCCAACTTTTGCCTGATGTTGATGATGGGTTGGATGTGTTTCTTTTTTAAAATATATTCAAGAATAATTCTCGCTAAAGCTGTCTTCATCTCCATCATGGCATATGTAGATCCTTAAAACGAAGAAAAAAGAATTTTGAACCAGTTAATTATTAGCCTGATTTAAAAAGCCTATTTTTGACCTTAATTTTATTGACATGTCAACCTATACACTTTTTTGGTCCAATACCAAACGGCATATAACAGTTTGGATTCCGTTTCGCGACTTCTTCAGGAAGAAATCTATCAGGATCAAATTTTAGAGGATCAGGCCAGTATTTTTCGTCGCGATGAATTTTTGCTATAAAGCACAAAGCCGTGGTACCTTTCGGCAGTATGTATCCTCCTGAAAATAAAATTTTCGTTTTTATAAACAATTAGACATTGATTTGAAAAGTCTCTAACAAATGAACCAACCTATTTCAAGATCTTCTTCTACGTGTCGTAAAACCAATGCTGCGGGGGGAAACAGTCTCATTGATTCTTGAATCACTCTTTCTGTATATTTCATTTCTTTCAAGTCTTCACTCGTAACAGAAACATTTTCTGGAATCACCTCACCGTAAATATGCTTCAACTCCTGATGCAATTTTTCCTAAACACAATCAGTTAATAATTAATATTTACAATTCCTAAGTTCTCGATTGCACGAATTTCCGAATTTTGAATGCCTCCGTTTAAATAGATTGATTTTCAAAGATTGAATGTTCAATTAAAAACGGGTTGATTAAATAATTTTTAATATTTATTTTCCCATGTTGAATTGAAGGAGAACTATAAACTTATTGTAGTTGCCTGAAGGAAGTTTTTTCTAATAAGTTTTAGTATTTGTTTCATCTTCGAAAAGTATCCTTTTTGGATTTTTTGCGGAAAAATGAACTATTGCTGATTTTCTGGCATACTAGAAGTAGTCACAAAGTTATTTCAATATGTTTTTAGATACAAATAAGGGGTCGTTTACGAATTACGGAAGGTATCTTCGGAAATCTCCAACTCCCGTCCCCCTATCACGAATATTTTATAAACTTAGAAAATAAATTTTTTTGATAACAATGAGTATTTGGCTTGATAAGCGTGAAATTTCATAATTTCTTTAAGAACCTAAAATTTTGCAGAGTTGAACACTTTATTTTCAAAGCAAAGTTTAAAGTTTTCTAACCCAATATTTAAAAATTATGTGAAATGGGCTTCAATGTTTATTCAAACTATTATTATTCAGTCTATAAATGATCCGAATTTCTATTTGTTTATCACGGGCTTGAAAGTCATTCCTTTTGGTGCAAAATTTAACTTTTTGACTGAAAATTCGTGGTTTGGACTTGAAAATTCAACAACTTGATTGCCATTATTCTACTTCTTCGGTTCAAAAATTAATTTTTTGTTGTTGCAAAAATGTCATCTTTTTTTGTTAAACGTGCAATCACCTGGTTAAAAATTAATCTTGTTTGGTTGAAAATTAAGTTTTTCGTTGGAAATTTACCTTTTTAGGGTTTAAAATTCAATAATGATATAATAATGCTAACACTGTTGCCAGAACAAGCAGGCAACAGAGAAATAAAGGTGACACTGCGACCAACCGCGGACAGGCATTTAATAAACGAAGAGCGAAGCTTCAGGAAACGGAGAAACATCAACATCCAGGTTTCTCTCAAGCCTGAAGCTCTGGCCGAACTGGATGACAAGCTTTGTGGAGATATTTTTGAAGAGTCCCATCTCTGGACTATCAGTTATAGTGTGTATAATGCAGCGAGAGCTTTGGCGAATGCAAACCCTAGGGAAATTTCCAAGTGTATCAAAACTACTTAGAGCAGAAAGTCTCCAGGACCTGTCTCTATCTCTAAATCGATTCTGAAAAAACTACCACAAGCATGTACTACCGTTTCAGCTATTATCTTTAATGCCTTTTTTGACGATAATTACTTTCCAAACTCTTGGAAAACAGCTCATATTCTAGTCTTCCAAATGGCAGGAAAAGACTCGTATCATCCCAATAGCTATCGACCCATCAGCCTACTGAACAAAATGAACAAAATTTTTGAAAAAATAATTCTTATTTGGTTAAATAAACCCATCGAGAAAGACAGCATCCTTAGACCAGAGCAGTTTGGCTTCAGAAAAGGAACACAGGAGCTGTCTTCCTCAATGTGGAAAAAGCATTTGATTGCGTATGGCACACAGGGCTACTAAAGAAACTAATCAATTATAAATTTCCAGGTAAACTCATTCGCATATTGCACTCTTACAAAGCAGTTGAATTTTCAAACTGAAAAGATTAATCCTCAAAAAAACGTGTAATACTTGATATTTCAACACAAACTATTTTAATTTTAAATAAAAAAACAATTGAATTCAACCAAAAGAATACGAATTTTTAGTAAAATAGTCGAATCCTCGACAAAATATATGAATTTTCAATTCAATTAAAAATATAAATTTTCAACCAAAAGTAGAATATTTATGTTTTCAGTTTAAAAAAAAACTGGTTAAATTGTCTACCTTGAAGATGCATTCTCAACTAAAATTATGAATCTTCACAAAAAATTTTTTTTTTACAAAGTAGTTTAACTTTCAACCAGGTAGTTGAATTTTCGAATAAAAATGATTAATTCTTAAAGAAAAGTGTAATTTATTTCAACAACAACAAAATTTATATGAAAAACACGACATTTCAACAGCTAAAATGGATCATTTTTTAACCAAATAGTTGAATTTTTAACTAAAAAACACAAATTTTTAACTAGAAATTATTTAATTAATTGAATTGAATTTAATTAATTTAAATTTTGAACCGTATAGATGAATTTTCAACAAAAAAGACGAATTTTTAACTAAGCAGATTGAAGTTATACCAAAAAACACAAATTTTTAATGGAATAGATGGATTTTCAGCTAAGATAAATTTTTAACCAAATAGTTGAATCTTTAATCCTCTCAAATTGGTAACGTAGTTTATGGATGGTCCCTAATAGAAAAATAAAAGAAATACAATTCATAAAATGGGGGAAAAATACCTTCCTCGTCGTCTCCACCTTCGATTTCAATTTCTTTATCAGTTTCAGAAAAAGTTTCTTCGTTCTCATCCTCGAGAGTTCTGACTCTTCTTTCGTCTTTGTGACGCTCAATCGAGCTTTCTTCCAGGCGGAACATGAATCCCAATCCCATAATTAATTGGCATGGAGGGAGATAATTTTTTTTACCGCGAATCATAAATGATCCAGTGGTTAAATATTCTCCAGTTGGTGCGGTTTTCGACACTTGATCGCTATTTACCCACCAGGCACCCGCCACAACTTTTGCTTCCCAAGCGATACTAGAAACAAATGAAAATCACTCAAAATTACTTCCAATTTTCAATAAGTTTCAAACTATTAACAAAAATATTTCTCTAAAAAGTAGATAAGTCGCGAAAATCTCGAAAACATTGTTGTCGCTTTTCCTCAATGCCGATTTTTTCAGTTGAAGTGACAAAAATTTAAGATTTATTAATGTAAAATTTTATTATCATACCTTCAGTTAAAATAATTAATTTTCAACCAAGAAAAGGGTAATTTTCAACAAAATAGTTAAATTTTCAACCAAACTTATGAATCTTGATAAAAAAAACTTAAATCTCAACAAAAAGTGTGATAGGTGATATTTCCACCAAAAAATATTTTTATTTAAAATAAAAAAACTTCAATTAAACCAAAAAATACGAATTTTCAACAAAAGAGTTAAATTTTCAACCAAGAAAGATATTGCAATGCATTTTCTATCGAAATAATTGAATTTTCAACTGAAAAATGTCAATTTTCTAGAAAAAATGAAATAGCTGCAGTTTTAGTATAAAAAAATTCATTTTCAACAAAGAAAAAAGAATTTTCAGCCAAAGAAATAAACTTTTAACTAAAATGATGTATCTTCAATAAAAAAAAAAATTAACCATATAGTTGAATCTTCAACCCAGAAGTTGATTTTTCTACCAAAAAAGACAAATTTTCAACAAAATATATGAATTTTCAAAGAAAAGATAAATTTTCAACCAAAAAAATTAAATGTCTCTAAAAATAAATTTCAATAAAAAATGGAATAGTTACATTTTTAGTTAAAAACACTAATTTAAAATTAAAAAACTAATTTTCAACAACAAAAATGATATTTCAAACCCAACGATTAATTGCCTACCAAAAAATAATCATTTTTAACAAAATATATGAATTTTCAACCGAATATATTAATTTTTAATGGAATTTTCTACATAATAGTTGACTTTTCAACTAAAAAGATAAACTTTCAACAAAGAATAGAATAGTTTAGTTTTCAGTGAGAGAAATCAGTTTTTCAGCAATTAAAATAAAATTGCAACGTAACCCTTAAACTTTCAACCAAACAAATTAATTTTCTACACAAAAGATTAAATGTCTATAAAAAAAATATATTTCGACCAAAAATGGAATAGTGAAATTTTTAGTTAAAGAATTAGTTTTCAATAAAACAAGTAATTTTCAACAAAAGAAATTAAATTTCAACCCAAAATATTAATTTTCTACAAAAAAAGAATAATTTTTAGCAAAATACATGAATTTTCAACCTGATAGTTGAATTTTCAACCAAAAAGGTGAATTAGTCACCAAGAAGATTATTATTCTACTACAAAACAAAAAGTTTCCATAAAATACAGATATTTTCAACTGAAGAAGATTGATGTTCAATCAAACATGAAATAGTTAAATTTTCAATTAAAAAATTAATTTTCAATTTAGAAAAACTAATTTTTAAGCCAAAGAAATAATTAAATTGTATATTAGAAGAAAAATCCTTTTTTAATTAATTACAACTTTGATCCTTTCAAAATAAAAGTGAGCTAAAATAAAAACTGTAATCATTGAAAAACAATACAAGGAAAATATGTATGTATCGTTTTCTTATAAAATAAATTAATAAGTATACAATTAAATAACCTGTAAGCCACTGCCATTGTTCCTGCCTCAGCGAGCGTTTTCGGGGGAATTGGCGTTCCACCCGGATTTTTAACGACCACTGAACTCGCTCCCGTAAGATCAGCGTGAACATAAACATCACCAGCTCTCAAATATCTCTTCACAATCAACTCGTTTTGTTGCTGATCTCTACCTCCAATAACTGAAAAAGTTTATTTTTTTAATTTTAAACACATAGGTGCCATTTTTCAATACAATTTCTAAAATTAAAATATTATTGACAAATAATAAAAAAAAATCGCTACGTTTATTTCGAGTATTAAAAAAAATGTTAACTTATTTCAAAGAACTTTCTTCAAGTAACGACATTCAGTTTTTTATGATATTTAAATTTTATCAGGAAAAACAATATTTAAAAATATGTAACTAACAATTTTTACCAACAAACAAATCACTGGAAAAATAGTTTCTCTATAATTTTAAAAATCAAAATAATATAACTAATGATGCCATTTCAAATATAAAATATTATTTTAAATGAAAAATTTTTAAGACTTCAAAAAACATTTTAACAATTTTTGTTTGCAATCAAATTTTTTCTTACTATCGCTTCTTAACAATTTTTAAAAAATGTTTGAATTATAATAAATGGTGGCTTATTTTGAGGGGGGAAATATTCTATACAATTCTCTTATGTACAATTTTGAAAGTAAATTTTTCTACGGGTGAAATCATTAAAACAATTTTTTTTAAAGAAAGCATATTTAAAACAAATAACTATATTTGAAGATTGTTGGCTTATTTACAAAACTGGAAAGAGTAGAGTTGTAGGGAATCTTTTTTCCAAAAAAAGTAAGTCATGATTCATTGAAATTCAACCTTTTTTCAAAAAAATATGTAATTATTTTTCGTAATGCTTACATTTATGTCATGCAAAATTATATTTTTTCTCTCATAATACATCACTGATGATAACATTTCAATTCTTAAAATCATAGACAATTTTTTTCCAGATACCTAATTTTTGGCACGACAGTAAACTTAAGAAAATTTTTGAAATATAAATTATATTTCTGCATTAATTCCCAGATTAAATCTTTAACTTTTTGTAAGCATACGAAACAGTGCCATATATTATTAAATATTAGTGATTTTGATATCTCTTTTTTCAGTCGCGTTTTTCAATTTTAATTCCATTTGGTCTTGTGTAATCTGTTGTAATCTTTTGAAATCCAATGTAATTTCTATAATCTTGTGTAATCTTATGTAGTAATATTAACCCCTCGGATTATTTATAATCTCAGAAAAGATTTTTTTTTTTAATCAGGGTGATCACTAGACCGAGAAATGACAGTGAATTTATTTTTTGATCGGGTATTTTTCTACTTTTTAGTAGAAAAACTTAGTATCTATTCACTTTAAATGTCACTTCAAATCGCATGAAATTATGCAATTATGAAAATGTTCGATCTGAAAGTTTCAAAACAAATTTTCATTTTAAATTGATAACGTTTTAAGTCTTGCAATTTGAAGTGTTCAATGTATAACATTTTCCAAATCCGAATCATTCTGTTTGTAGTGCCTTATCATGAAACTGTTAACTTTAAACATATCAAATTTAAAATGATTTAATTTAAAAAGATTTAATTTAAAGTGTTCTTTTTGAGGTCTCTTTCATTTTTAATCGTTTACTTTCAAATCGAAAGCGATTGAAATGGAACAATTTCGAATTAAAAAGGTTCCGAATTTAAAATGAAAACTTACATAATATTTTTAATATTTACGTTTAATATTGAACAATTTTAAGCTTATTAATGGTTATCATAAAATTCTGGTTAGTTAACAAATGCCAAATTAACAATTTTATTAACTGAACAATTTAAACTCAAAATCCGTCAAACAATAATAAATGTTAAATGTTTAAAATTGAATAACTTTTGATTGAAGATTTATAAATAAATTGTGGAAGGCTTGAAGAATGAACGATTCAAAATAAAGTGTTCAAAATTAAACGATTTCAAATGGAAACGTTAAAAAAAATGTGGTTTAAAATTCCATAATATTAACGGAACGATTCGCTTAAATTATAAATGGTCAAAATGTCACAGTGCAGGCTTTTCTATTTTAAATGATAATATTTCCATTATTCTGTCAGAAATGTTAATTTTACAACTAAAATTGAAATACCTGAATTTCATAATTCAAATTTTTTCCCAATGCTTGAATTCTCCATATTTGACAATTATTAATTTTAAATGATTTTAAATAAAAATATTTTAACTTATACATCCGTCATAGTTTAAATAGTTCATTTTTCAAGTCTCAAAATCCCAAATAGGCAAATTTGACTAAAAATGAATTAAATTTGACTAACCAAATTAATAGCAGACTTATTATTTTAAAAATGATTAAAAATTAAATAATCGGGAATAAAAAACCACTGAAGAAATAAATTTTACTAATTTGCAGTAGAAAAAATTACTTGAACTTCTTCAGCGAATTTAATATCACTAATTTTTCAGTAAAATAACGTAAACTAAAATTGATTAACTTAATTCGTGAAATTCGACTGAAGATTAGTTAAATTATAACTGAACGAATCAGTTTCTAAGACTGGTTTTTCAAGCAGTAATCATTATTGACTAATTCAGATTTAGAGAGAATGTTTCTTAAATTATTGCATTTTGCGCGGACATTTACGAGAAAAAAAAACGTTTAACGTCTTGCACGTTTCTTTTGGAATATATCATTCATTTTGGAAGATCTACAACACAAATTCTTTTAATCTTAAACAGGAAAATGGTAATCAATTTATTTTATGATGGAAAATATGATAAATTAATTATTTTCATAAAAAACGTCTTCAATTACTTTAAATGTCACTTGCTATTACATTTTTTTTAAGTTCTACAATTCTGAATCCAAAATATTTAATTAAGTTGAATGTTGAACAAAAAACAATATTTCGAATGGAAATAAAAGGAATTGAACTTGTATCATTTCTGGATAAGAGCCTTTAAAATTGGATAATTTTCAATTGAAAAATGTTAAAACAGAGACTTTTAAAATTCAAAACTTTCAAACTAAAATGTTTAAATTTGGGCAATTTCATTAGGAAGGAGATGAAATTGTATTACATATAATTCCAAGAGTTCAAAATTGAACAATTTTATTTTGAATTAAAGAATCTCGAAATTGAATTATTTCAGAATAAAATTTCGAACATAAGAAGATTTCCAAACTTTGAAAATGGAATATTTTGTCATTAGAATTTTGTAAAATAGATCATTTAAAATTCAAAGGAATAAAAATTGTATTATTTCATTCCAAATTGAATTAAAAATTGAAAACTTTTGAATTTTAATCAATTTAAATTCGAAGCGATTAAAATTTGGTACACTCCAGAACCTAACTTAAACGAATCCGAACTTAATTTAAAACTAAAAAAAATTTAGTCACGAAGAATTGTGATACTAAAACTTTTTTGTACTCAAACCCTTAAAAATTGATATTACTTCAAGTAAATTTAAATCGTTTCGAAACTAACAATTTCTAAATTTTAAATTATACTTTTCGAAATTCAATCATTTCAATTTTAATCGCAAAATTTAAACTACTTAAATTACTTTAAGTGCATTCAAATTGCTTAGAAATTAACAATTTTTTAATTTGCAATTATACTTTTTGAAACTCAACCATTTCAATTTTAATCACAAAATTTAAACTTATGATAGGGAAAAATTAAAAATTTAGCGTTTACCATGAAATTTCAGAGCTCTAAAATTGTAACCATTAAAATGAAAGAAATTACTCAATTATTCAATAGAAAAATTCTTCTTTTTTTAAAGCTGAGTTTGAAATGTTGAACTTTTCAGAACAGTTTTCAAATAAAAAAATTCAATATTCAATGCATGGTTCTAAAATCTGCTCATTTTTAAGGCTAGAATTTGAAAAATTATTGTCTCAATTTTCCATTGTTTTTAATATATTCTGGAGGCATTTAGTTCAAAATTGTTTAATTATAAATCCTTTAAACTGAAAAGTGTGCTACTATCAAGTCTTTCAATTTTATACTGTACGATTCCGAAGAATTTAAGAAAACACAAAAGTTTGTACGTTTAAAATTGAAGTCAAACAATGTAGAATATTCAAATCTAAAATCATTCAATTAAAATTTGACTACCAAGGCGTTTAATGTCAAATTTCGCAATTTTTAAACATTTTAAAATAAAATTGTCCTGACATTTTTAATAGTTGTATTTAAAACTACAACATTCTGAAATTCGAAACCTCCCAAAATTAAGAAATTTCAAACCAAATATTTTAAGCATTTGAAGCAAACAAAAAACTTGTTTAGAAATGCGAATCTAAAACTATAATTTTAAATCAAAATTATAGATATTTTAAAGATGATAAATATATTATTAATTAGTGTGATATCATGTAGTATCATGTGACTTTAAAAGGATTGGATAGATTTTTTTACTAAAACATGTGATTTCTGTTAAAAAAATCGTTTAAAATTAAACTTAAATTTAAACATTTTCATTTTCTCCGAAATTTTCCTAAGTTTCAGTTTTAAATACTTTTTTCTAGTACTGTAAATTTTAAATTTGAGTTACAAAATAAAAATCGTACAATATAAATGGATTTCATTTTACACGGAAAGTAAAGTTTAAGCGTTTTGCATTTGTCGATACTTAATTCTAAATTTGACATTATTTTCGAATTAACGAGAATTAACTTCTAATTCGAATTAGAAAGCTTCGAATTTGTAATCTTATCCTACAGTTTACTTTTGAATAATTAAAATCAAACCCTTTTCAGTATAGAAAACTTGAACTTTGTCTTCATTTTAATGACCGGCCGTTTTCCTTTTTCTTTACAAAGAATTCTGCTTTGATTAGCAAATCTTCAAATTTAGTTACAAAATTACTATAATTTGAGACCTGATATTATTAAAAATGATAACATACCCAAATAATTTTCCGAAGAAATAAACCAGTAAAATTTCTCAAACCAGTAGACCTTTCTCAATTTATTGATGCTGTGAATCGTTTGAACTTCCTTCAAGGTCTGTTTAGTTTTCCGCTCTGCAGATTTCAAAGCCTTTCCCTGAGATTCGACAGTTTTCTGCTGTTTTTTCGCTGCAGTACGTTTCAGATCGTAATATTTTGTAGCATTTGCATAAGCGCTATGAGCTAAATCGATATCGATTATCATTGGCTTTAATTCTGGTTCATCCTCTTCCTCACTTTCATGATAGGGATCGCTTAACAATAAAGAAATGTGGTTCTTTTGCAATTTCAATTGTTTTATTACTTGAGCGATTGGGTCGCCTCGACTTTGTGCCTCCTTGACCAAGGCTTCAATATCCTCCCAGGAAAGTTGATTAGCGATTAGACTCTGGATTGCAAAAATTGCATTGTCTACCAACTCTTGATTCCTGTTTGTAATTAATATTTATTATACTAGATTTTGTCTTGTTTTTCAAAATTAAAAATACAAATACGGGCCTCGGACTCACTTCAGAGATTAAAAATAGTATAACTAGTGTCACGAATTTGAAAAAATAGTGTCAAAATAGTATCCTTAAATTTTTCAAGTATTAAACTTATTGCAGTCCGAATTTAAAAAGCATACAGTCCGAAATCTGACCGAATATTTTTCAAGCATTGAAAACGAACTTCAATGCTTATTAAAATGTTATTCTTTAGTAAATAAATTATCGAAATTCCAATTTATTTATCGCAGGCTTCATAGTCTTTTCCCTATTCCCCTCTTTTTCTCGTTTTTCCAATTACGTGTGGACTAAATTATTAATAGAGCACCATAAGAAAATCCAACTATTTTTGGTTTAAAGTTCATTCTTTCGGTTGAAAACTCTACTATTAAATTTTTTTGTTAAGAATTTATCTTTTTAGTTAATAATTTTATTTCTTGGTTCAAAATTGAATTATTTTGTTGAAAATTCAACTATTTGGATAAAAATTCATCCTTTTGGCTTCGAAATTCAACAATGCGATTGAAATTTTTATTCTTTCGTGACTGATGAAATTTTGTTGTTAAAAATTAAACTATTTTCTTAAACATTCATCTTTCTGGTTTGAAAATTAATCTTTTTCTGTAGAAATTTCACCTTTTTTGGTTCAAAATGCAACTGTCTGGAATAAAAATTAATCTGTTTCGGTTAAAAATTAACTTTTTTGTAAAAAATTCCTATTTTGGGCTTGAAAATTCAAGAATTTGGTTGAAAATTTAATTACGTGGTTGAAAATTGATATATTTTGTTGAAAATTCGTCTTTTATGGTAGAAAATCATTTTTTTCTTTAAAAATTCAACTGTTAAGTTGAAAATGAATCTTTTTTAGTTGAGATTCAAGTACTTATTTTGTTGAAACTTCGTTTTTGTTGGTTAAATCCAACTATATTTTTTATGTTAAATTAAAATATTTTTTTTTAAATATCAACTATTACATTTTTCTACGAAAATTGATCTTTTTAGGTTGAAAATTTAATTCCTTGTTTTCAGGTTGAACGATATTATTAAACAATCATTTTTTTGGTTGAAGATTCATTACTTGAGTTGAAAAACTATTCCATTTATTTTTTCTTAATAGAAAATTCAACTACTTGGTTAAAAATTAATTTTGGTTGAAAACTCATATTCTCGGGTTGAAAATTCAACAATTTGGTAGAAAATTCAATTATTTGCTACAAAATTAAACTGCTTTGTAGAAAATTAGTTTTTTTTTAAATTGAAAATTAATTCTCTGAAATAAAAATTTAACTGCTCCATTTTTGGTTAAAAATTAATATTTTTTCAATTTAAAAATTCAACTATTTAGTTACAAAATTTTAGAAATTAAAAAGTATAAACTAAAAATTAATTAAATTAAGTTTGGACTAGCTAGCATCACATCCATTGTTCAAAATACTTAGTTGAAATTTACGTCGTTTGTTGAAAATTCGTCTTTTTGGAGAAAAAAATTCAATCTTTCGTCTTTTTGGTAAAAAATTAATCTTCTTGGTTGAAAATTCTACTCTTTGATTAAAAATTTATGTATTTTGTTGAAAATTCAATTGTTTTGTTGAACATTCATTTTTCTGGTTTGAAAATTCATCTCTTTCTGTAGAAATTCCACTTTCTTTCGATAAACAATACAACTGTCTGGATAAAAATTAATCTATTTCAATTGAAAATTAGCTTTTTTGTTGCAAATTAAAAAATTCAACAATTTGGTAGAAAATTTAACTATTTGGTTGAAAATTTATGTGTTTTGTTGAAAATTCGACTTTTATGGTAGAAAATAAATTTTTTGGTTAACAATGAAACTATTAGGTTGCCAATGAATCTTTTTTAGGTAAGAATTCAAGTATTTTGTTGGAAATTCATATTTTTTGGTTAAATAAAACTGTTTTTTATGTTCAATTAAAATATTTTTTATTGAAATATCAACTATCATATTTTTCGTTGAAAATTGATATTTTTAGGTTGAAAATTTTATTCCTTGGTTGAAAATTGAACTACATCCTTCAAAGTTAATTTTTTCGATTGAAGATTCATAACTTTAGTTGAAAATTCTTTTTTTTTGTTTGTTAAAAATTAATTTTTTTATCGAAAATTCAACTATCCTACTTTCTATTGACAATCTATCTTTTCGTAACAGAAAATTCAACTACTTGGTTGAAAATTAACTTTTTTGTTGAAAACTCATATTCTCGGGTTGAAAATTATACCTTTTTTGTAGAAAATTCGTCTTTTTTACTTGAAAATTCGACAGTTTAGTAGAAAATTCAATTATTTGGTACAAAATTAAAGTGTTTTGTAGAAAATTCGTTTTTTTTTAATTGAAAATTAATGCTCTTAAATCCAAATGCAACCACTCCATTTGCGGTTTAAAATTAATCTTTTTTAATTAAAAAATTAAACTATTTAGTTAAAAAATTTTATAAAATTAGGAAGCATAAACTAACAATTAATCAAATTAAATTTGGACTAGCATCAAATCCATTGGTCAAACTACTTCATTGAAAATTTATTTAGTTTGTTTAAAATTCATGTTTTTGGTAATTATCTATTTGGTTGAAAATTAATCTTTTTCGGTTGAAAATTAACTTTTCTGTTGCAAATTCAACGGTTTTGTAGAAAATTCGTATTTTGGACTCGAAAATTTAACAATTTGTCAGAAAATTTTAATATTTGGTCGAAAATGTATGGGTTTTTATGAAAATTCGTCTTTTATGGTAGAAAATCAATTTTTTGGTTAAAAATGCAACTATTATATCGCAAATGAATCTTTTTTAGTTGAGGACTCAAGTATTTTGTTGAAATTTTCTTTTTGTTGGTTAAATCCTATTACATTTTCCGTTGAAAATTGATCTTTTTAAGTTTAAAATTTCATGCCTTGGTTGAAATTCCTTAGTTGAAAATTCTTTTTTTGTTGTTCAAAATTAACTTTTTTACCGAAAATTTAATTATCCTACTTTTTATTGACAATTTATCTTTTCGTAACAGAAAATTCAACTACTTGGTTGAAAATTAACTTTTTTGTTGGAAACTCATATTCTCGGGTAGAAAATTATACTGTTTTGCAGAAAATTCGTCTTTTTGACTTGAAAATTCAACAATTTAGTAGAAAATTAAATTATTTGATACAAAATTAAACTGTTCTGTAGAAAATTCGGTTTTTTAATTGAAAATTAATTCTCTTAAATGAAAATTCAACTACTCTATTTTTGTTAAAAATTAATATTTTCCAACTTAAAATGTCAACTATTTAGTTTACAACATTTTTTAATTATAAATATAAGCTAAAAATTAATTAAATTAAATGTATACTAGCATCAAATCCATTGTTCAAACTGCTTAGTTGAAAATTTATGTAGTTTGATTAAAAATATAACTATTCGATCATTAATTCTACTTTTTAGTAGAAAAATCATCCTTTTGGTTAAGAATACAACTATTTGAAATCTTTGAAAAACTCTTCAATTTTTTTAAATCCTTTGAAATCTATAGAAATTCCTTATAATCTAGTGTATTCTTATTTTTCTTTTAAATCCTATAAAACCCTCAAATATGTACCGTAAAAATTCCTAGAAATCTTTGAAATATTTTGAATCTTCTGAAATCTTAGGATATCATTTGAAATTCCTTTGAAATTGTTCAATCTCCTGAAATTTTCTATAATCCTACGACATTTTTTGAGATTTCATGGAATTCCCCGGAATTTCCAAAAAGTTTTATGAAATCCGTGGGAAATTCCAAGAAATCTCTTAAAATTTCATTCCATACCATTTACTCCCTAAACGTATCTTGAACTTATTTTAAATTCCTTAAATCCCTTGAAATCCTATGCTACTTTTTTAAAATTTCTTGAAATTTTTAAACTCTTAATCTTACTCTCTTATTTCTTACATCTGTAAAGTCTTTGAAGATCCTATAAAATCGCTTAGATCTGGTAAAATCCCTTGAAATATTTTTAAAGTCCCATATATTATATCTCTTGAAATTTCTTCAAAAAGTTTGAAAACTTTCAAATTCGATGAAACTTCTTGAAGTCTCTTAAAATCTCTTGAAATCTTTGAAATTCTCTGCAATCCCTTTGGATCTTTTAAAATACTCTAAAAGCTTTGAAACCCTATAAAATCCTTTCAAAACCCTGCAATCAGTTAAAATGCTTTCAAACTCATTGAAAACTGTAGAAATCTCGTGAAATATTTAGAAAACTCTTGAAATGTTTTTAAGAATTTAGAAATATTTTGAATTTTTGATTTTGAGAAAATGGTAGCCCGAGGTCTGCGTTACAAGAACTCACTAAATTAAATGCTCTTTTTGTCAAAATATACAACCTAGCAATTAATTCAGCCTTCTGTTTATCCTCCTCTTGAACCTTCGTTAAAGAAACAAGTCTCTGATCGTGGTCCTTGCGCACATTATCTAATTTTTTCAACGCTTCTCTTTCCTGCTGCAAAACCTTCAAATCCAGCTTCTGACCCTCCATCGATGAAAAATACTCGTCCACAGCAAGATCAAAACTTTCGAACTCCTTGTAACTCTGATTTTTCACTTGTTCGAACAAAAGCGGATGAAATTCGATATTCGCATAGATGAAATCCTCCTTGCCATCTGGATTTACTTTCGATTCTTTTTTCTGAATTATGTACCCTTTGGAAACGTTTTTCTTTGCTTCGTCTAGAATTTCTTGAGCTTGTTGTAAAGCGGATTCTAATTTTGGCATGTCAACTTCGACATCAAAACCCTGGCCAACTTTGCAATTAGGATGGAAACCGGCTTTGGAGAGAACGTGATCGATTAATGAAGCACCGAACTCGAGAAGAAGATTCAAGATTTTTTTTACAGTTTCTCCAGGTTTTGCATTTTTCAGACGTTCCTGGATTTCCTCGATCGGGGGCATCGTTTCTGTGTGTGCTCGATATGACGGATATTTTTCCTTAACTGCAAACCTAATTGTTTTTTTTTAAGTAAATTGGAATTAATTTTTCAATCATTTTAAGGATTTTATTTGTAATAAAGGATGACTTGTTTACCTAATTTTGTCGCCTTCAGTGTGAGGCCTCAAAACATTTAAAATGGTCATTTCGTGATCTGTAAGAACGACGTTGCCACGATCATATAATTCTAGAATAATATGATAAGCAGCTTCACCACTGCCGAATTGAAAATCGACTATTCGGTCCGCACCAACTTGTTTTAGGCTCTCCAAACGCTTGTTTTTCAAATGCTTTCGCATCTATAATCAGAAATTGTTTAATATACATGCAATACAATTTATAAAAAAAGAGAAAAAACCAACTATAATATTATTAGAATTTATATTTCACTTCATTGAATATTTCTAAGTAGTACCTTCATGGAAAATCCTGATGGCGCTACATTCTTTGGCCATTCGAAAATTGTTGTATGAAATCGGTTACCGGATTCAATCAATAAAACACGTTTCTCCTCATTTCGTTGCAACCGTATAAGATACGTGCGATGATCAATATCGTAAACTTGGTTGACTCGCATGCCAATCAAACTAAAATTTAAAGGAAAATTAAATTGGATCAATAATTTCAAATTTTTCTCATAAAGAAAGTAGGTATTCCAGGTCGTCTACCTTACCTGGAAAACCTGGAAATATCAAGGGAACGTGCTCTTAATTTTTTTTTTAATTGCAATGTAAAATTAAATAAACATTACTGTTTATTTGTAAAAGTAGCTTTATATTACTGTATTTAACTATTTTCTTAAAAATTCGTTTTTTTTATGGTTCGAAAAATAAAAACTACTTGGTCAAAAGTTAAATTCTTTTGTTGAAAATTATATTGTTTTTAACTAAACATTGAACTATTTCAGTTTAAGATTCGTCATTTTAGTCGCAAATTCATCACTGCTTGCAAATTTATTTGGTTGAAAATTTTTCTTTTTTCAGTTGAAAATTCAACTATTTCATTCAAAATTCATGTATTTTTAATATATAAGATGGTAGTGTTGATCAGGGTTTAAATATTCAATTGAAGCTGTAAGTAAAGTAGACGGTATTGATTAGTGATCAAAATTTTCACCAGTAATCACTCATGTATTCTTGTTGAAAACCCGTCTTTTTTGGTAGAAAATTAATCTTCTTTGTTGAATATTCATCTTTTTGCTTGAAAATTCAATAGTTTGTTAGCAATTTTTACTGTCTCTTGACAGAAAAATCTTTCTTAGTTGACAATTCAACTCATGTTGAAAGGTCGTCTTTTTTGGCAGAATGCAACTGTTTTTGATTAAAAACTACAATCTTTTTTGGATGACATATAAACTTATATTTTTTGTTCAGAATTCATCTTTCCTAAATAAAAATGTGATCACCTGATTAAAAGTTAAACTCTTTTGTCAAAAATTAATTTTTTGGTTGAAAATTCATCTCTCTGGTTGAAAAATGAGCTGTTTTGTTGAAAATTAATTTTTTCTTCAACTGAAATTTTTTTTTTTATTAAAAATTTAACTATTTCAATTGAATATTATAAAATTAATTTTTTAACTGAAAATTCAACTATTCAATTTTTGGTTGAATTGGCCTTTGGTATACTCTTTTAGTCTCGCAAACGAAAGGTCAAGTTCGTTAGCCAGCCATTTTGGATAAAAATTCCAAAAGTGAGCGGATTTTGAACACTTTTGAGATCATTTTTTTCAAAATTTGATAATTTTCTGTGCGGCTGTTCATAGTACTCAAAAATTCAAACGTGTTTCTTTATGCCTTCAAAATTATCATAACGACTTTTTGAATTTTCTTGAAAAATCGGAAATTCACATTTTTATTGCATAAAAAATAATGGAACATCCAAAATTTAGTTTTACGGTCAAACCATGCAAGATACGACAAATGACGATCATACAAAAATTGTGCATTGCAAAAAGATCTACAAATTTGTCATAGGTCACTTTTTGATAGGACGTGTAGTTTTTGTTTCATTCATAAAAAATAACAATAACAGTGCAAAAATCTGCCCGATAAATGGGCACATTCTCATCAAAGCTTTGCTTATTTAATTTCTTTTCCATCTCATGTGTTGGTTTTCAAAATTATTCAAAAAGTATTTTAAAATTTATCATATATATGATCCAAAAACGGCTTAGATACTTTTTTTCTCCCCTTTTCAGATAGTTGGAAAAAATCTCTCTGACTGTATGCTCTATTAAAAAGATACGGAAATATACGCTGAAGTAAAGGAATTTCCTTCTTCATTTTAAATCAAGTACAAATTTAGTCCTTTTTATCTGAAGAACATAACATATATGGTCGTTGCGAAGCGCGACGGCCAAATCGCGCGCCGTAAGCGCGCTCAAACTTTTGGGTTTCTATTATACGATGAACAAAAATATATTGACATAATGAAAACAAAAGAGGTCATAACGATGAAGCTTGCTAAGAGAGTATTAGCCCACAAGGCGCGCAATATATTGCTCGTGTGCTTCGTGTGCTCGCTATAGTGAGCACACGAAGTGCGAAAACCTAGAGAGAGGAACTGAGCTAGGCGAGCTCAAACTTGCGAGCGAAGCGAGCCGCGTTCTCATTTAGGTGGAGAAAATTGATAAGAATAAGGAATCAAAATCTGTCTTCTGATAAAATTACATTTTTTTTCAAGTCAAATATGAACATTTTTTAATACTGTCGTTTATGTAATTTTCAATCTTTGATCTTTTTGAATTTTTTCTTATGAATTTTGGATCAATGGAAAGTGTTGAAGTGTTCAAAAGTATTTTAAAAGCTATGTAAACAAAATTTCTAAGCACCGAAATGACTAGAAAACTTGCTAAAGAAAAGGGACTACTGTTAGAGGGGACTTTCGTTCAATATTCACGAGGTACTCATGTGATATAAAAAGTTTATAATGGCAAATAAAATCTTGTTTAAATTCCCCTTCTTTACCTAAAATTGAGCTACTGAACCGCTGTGATTCCTGCAATCAACTTGATCTTGAAACTCGAAATGGTCCCTATATTAATTTGATTTAGGGGAAACCACCCTACAGTAGATAATGATTTACAGTAGATAATCTTAATTAACTGGAAAATGGGCATGTTTATATATTAGAATCAAAGGTTAAAGTTTAATGAACAATATTTATTGATACAAATTGTTCTTTCCTTACTATTCATAAATATTGGACTTTTCATCGGACATTACATTTTCCAACATGAGATAACCAACAGTAGATAACCAACAGTAGATAAGCGCAATTTTGAGAAAAATGTCGCTGTCAAAATTGGCAACTCTGCGACTGTCTCGCAGTTCTTTTAAGATAAATGTTGTGTTTGTTTATTTTAATTCGTGAAGTTTTCAAATTTAAATTATTGTAAATAATAAACTAAGAAAATAGTGTCAATTATTAATGATTAAAAAGATATCATTCTTAGGATTAAGGTATGCAAAAATTCTGCACTTTTCTGCCATCGCAAGTCAGGTTAAATGGTATGAAGATTAAACATCTCGTACCATTCGTACCGATCTCACGGAATACAGGGGTAAAAAAATTTCAATAATTTAAGCTTTTGTGATTTTTCAAAAATAATCATAGTTTCAACTATTATATACTCAATAAACTGATTTTAATTGTAAGTATACTAATTATCAATATTATAATTATTGAGAATTGAGTATTCTGTTATGCCCAAGAGCAATACCAGAAACGATTATCTATTGATGGTAAGAGGTTTCCAAATCGGACCCTTGACTAGGTCTAATTAAAATGTTTAATACAGTTAATTAACTCATTTCGTGATATTTTTTTCTATAAGAATATTCAATTGAATATGTAAGCTTTATTTCAAAAAGAACATATTTCTTTATTCGTGGAAACTGATGCAGTTAAATGCTGTTGAATTTTTTCCTATCTACTGTAGGGTGGTTCCCTTACACAAAAAAAGTAATAAAAACGCATAACACGTAAAGTTGAAAAATTTAAATTTCAAGCGCCAAGAGTAAACCGGAAGCGGCGACAAATCTGCAGTTCCGCTCCTCCTCTAGTTACATAGTCAGCCGTTAGGGGACAGAAACGCGAACCAGAGAGAGGCAGGTCAGGAACTCGAACCGGGCGCTTGGCTGGCTTTTGGCTTTGGCATCTCGAAGACACGCGCATCAGGTGAACCTGTGACCGATCGCGAATCCTTAAAAAAAACCGCAAACAATTATTTCTTCCGTATTCCGTGTGCCGAAATTCGCTCGCGAAATCAGTTCCACTTCTCAAGTGTTCGAATTCCCTTTGATACGCGAAGGTGAATTCTCGTAATCTCCCTAATCGCGAACCATCGCCTCCCTCGTCTCGTCAGTGCATTTTGTATTCCTTTGACTACAACATGCTTACGTAATCATACACAACTATTGAAAACTTGTGACACGAGTGCGTGCATCCAGTTTTCTCCTCTGCCTTTCCTTCCTTAACCGCTTTCCTGGTTTTCCTCCCACAATCGCTGCCTGTCTCCTTCCAGCCGCATTTCGTCTCTTTCGCACGCGCACCAAAGGTAAGTTCCTATCTCTCTCTCATTGACTCATTCATTCTTTTTTCTTTTACTCCCTCGCATCCTCTACCGCGTTCTGAGTTCTGACAGCTTGGTCGATCGCTCTGGCTCTGCCAAGCTTTTCACTTTACCGCCTTTTTACTTTTCTTTTATAAAAAAGCAGGGTACTTGTAGAATGCGATGGCTTATCGGAAAAAAGCTCCCTGCAAAAAATTACGCATTCCAATTTTTTCATTCAGAGAATTGCGTTTTTAAGAATTGTGAGATGAAAGATGATAACAGGAAGTGGTTCAACGTTCGCTTCCTGTTTTATGGTTCTCGCTTCTAAGGAATTCCAACTTTATGAACTTTATAAAGTTTTTAAATATGCAAAGTTTCAAGTATGATTTATTTTTGTTTTTGAGTATTGCGGGCTTTGCTAGCTTTCTAACCTCCATCTTAAAATGCTTCTATTTATTGTATTTGTGGAGTTCTTTATTTTTTCGGAATTTTTTTATTTTGAGATAAATCAACCTGAAAGTTTAATTATCAACAAGAATCAGTGACTGAAAGAAGCGTATACTTATTTTTGTGACCCCAGGAATATAAAAAAACAAGCCACTGATACAAATCGATTCTGTGATCGATGTTCAGTGTTTTCTTTAAATCGTATATATTCAATTAAAACTTCCAGATTACAATTGCTTGGTAATTTTGTAGTTTATATTTTATTTTTATAACGTGAATTGAAGAATAAATTAAATAAATTCAAGTAGTTTCAACACCACCATTCATTAAAGAAGCTCGCGTGCTTGTTTTGAGGTTAGTTCATAACATACTTCGCTCGATGATTGAAACGTAAACTTTGTTGCTATGCAGTTAATATTATTTATTTTTCTCCTTCGCCACTGTTCACCAGTATACAATTTATCTGATAGATCGAAATCTAGCCTTTTATTTATTTTAACGATTTTAACAATATAAACTAACAATTTCGATCTTCAGATGAACTGTACAGTTCATCACGTTTTTTCTAGAGCTTTCTAAAGATTGAAAGATACCCACTAAATTTTAACAGGAAAATATTAGAATACACTTTATGGAAACAGTTCTTTATTTTAGTTTAACAAATTCAACAAAAAAATTATGTCAGTTAATTAAGATTTTCTTTTTAAATTATTGCTTCATGAAATTGAAATATTGTCAAATTTTAAGAGGTTAAGTTACGCTCTTAGACTTAAAAAAAAAGTAAGGATCACAGTCGTAAATATAATTTACACTATTTTGTATTTTATTAAAAAAAAAAATACAAATATCAGACTCCATATTTTATGAAGTATTAATGATTAATAATAATGAAAATATAGATAATAAAAATAATAAATTTAAAATTAATAAAAAAACTTTTTTAATGAATTTGATGTTACACTCCATATTCGACTATATTCTAAAAATACCATCTACAGATCGAACCAAGTGAAAAGTATCAATTAATTAGATAGAACGACGCACAAATTACTGTTATCGTCTTCAATAATGATTTTCTTCGTTCTAGTGTCCATTCACAAATTATGGGAACAGTTTTTGTTTATTTTCTGTCAAATTGCTTCTTAAACAATCAATTTTCCGTGGTAATTAATTCTAAAATTTTCAATAAAATCTTTATACGCCATTCTTACTGTACAAAAATAGAGAGCAAGTATGCCAATTTCATACGAACTTTGTAATTGTGCAAGCATAATAAGCTTAATAATAATAAAAAATAAGGAACTGGCTAGTATTACGGAAAATTCCGTAACGGTCGACAGTTCGACTAAATAACTTTATATTTGAAGGCGTTCAAAATTGATAATTTGAAATATACACGCTAAAAAAAGATTAAACCTTTAAAATTAGAGAATTCAAAATTATTAAATTGTGGAGTTAAACAATTTACAGTTCAATCGTTCAAGATTCTGAAATTGCATTCCAAAACGGGAGCCTTACCATTTTTAAACATTATTAGTTGAAAACTTCCCAATCGAATAAGTTCCAATTAAAATATTTAAATTTCTGAGAATCCTCACTTTCTGAATTTATTTTAATATTGCTAAACACTTGTTTAATATTTTATTAAAATTTATGTCTAAAATGAATGGAAAAGGGCTCATTAAAAATAAGTAAAACTAGAAAATGTACTATCCCGCTTATAAATCTTAGTGATTTTCAGAATTTTTTATTATAAATTAAATTTATTTTTCGGCTTGAAAAAAGGACAAAAATGTAAGATACGAGAATATTCTTTTATAAATTTGATACATTCTAACTAAATTTAGTATCAGAAAAAACAAATTGTTGCCATACACATAAAGTATTACTAGTTGTAGAGTACTTAAATATTAAAATGAATCCTCCCCTTAATAAATTGTAAAAAAAAATGAAAATAAGTACAAAAGTTTTAAATGCCTTTGAAAATTTATATTTCGTCACTTGCGAAAATTTCAAAATCTGATAAGAAAGCTGAAAAAAGAATAATCTTTCGAAGGTCATGCATTAGCCCTTGCATTTTACGAGATTCAGGTAAAATTTTCCGAGGTTTATTGTCTTCCAAGAAAGCCAGATTAATTTGAGTGATTTATAAATATTGTTGGGAAATTCATCGCCAAGGTGAACGCTCAGATACCTGCTCCACTGTATGAAGCAGTGGAAGGGGGAAACCAAAAAGGGTTTTTGGCCAAAAGCTTTCCGGCCCCTTTTACCTTCTCTCTCATTCAGTGGAGTAGAGTCTGGTGAACGTAGCGATGGAGTTCCGCAACTTATTGGTAGATAATCAGATCTGGTTTATGCGGTAAGTCTAATTTTTTTAAATATATTTTTTCTACTGTTTTAATTCTACGATATAATTATTCGTAATAATTGTGTCGAGAGATGTCAAACTAGACTGTGATTCTTTAAGGAATTTAAACATTAATTTAAATCATAATTTTCAATTATCAAAGCTTAAAATAATAATTTCGTTAAAAAAAATTAATATTATTCAATCCTTTAGTTCTTTTTCATTTTCACAAATTTTAGCTTTTTCGGAATATCTTTCATTTTTTAGGTGCAAGTTGGTTTGAAAAAATGTGATGCAAACATTGTGGCCTTTTAATATTTGAAGCAATTCTGGAATTAAATCTTTTTGAAATACATATTCTGCATTCGACAGTATAATTTAAAATGCTTATATACAAAAAATTGACTTAAATTTCAAGGATGGAATTTTTAGTAGCTTAATTTAATAACAAATTTAGTTGTCAGTTACTTTTTTCAAGGATAGGACCTTTAACTTTAATCGCTGTATTTTCAGGATATTTTGAACATTTTCATAGTAAAAATGTTAGTTTTTATAGCATAATATCGATATTGCCACATTTTTTTAAAGACTCTAAAATCCAAATTTTTAATCAACTTGTCGGATTTTAAACTTAAGGGATTCTATTCCACTGGGTTTAAATATATTTTTATGATTTTTATTTATTTTTTATAGCATAATATCGCTATTTCTCAAAATTTTTAACGAACTTGACCTAAATTCCAAATTTTTAATTAACTTGTGCGATTTTAAACTTAAGGTATTTCGTTCCAATGTGCTTAAATATTTATTTCTATGATTGTCAAGTCGGTTTCGGTTTTAAAATTTGTCATTGCATATTGGCGATTTTTCAAAGGACCTTGACCTAAATTAAAAACTTTTAATTATCTCGTCCGATTTTAAAAGTGTGGGATTATGTTTCACCTGTTTTTGAAATATATGGATTTGTATTATTTTTATAATGGATTCGATTTGTTTTATAGTATAATATCGACATTCCCCCATTTTTTTGAACGACCTTGACCTAAATTCTAAATTTTTAGTTAACTAGTCTGATTTTTTCCCACCGGGTTTAATATTGACTTGTATGATTTACAAGTTCCCATGTTAAAATATTTTTAAAGCATAATATCGACATTTTCCCCGGGTTTTTATTTAAAGCATAATATCGACATTTTCCCCGGGCTTTTGTAAAGACCTTGACCTACATTCAAAGTTTTTAATCAACTTGTCTGATTTTAAACTTACTCGTTTTAAAAGAGATTCGGTCCCAATGAGTTTAAAGAATATTTATTTGCATGCTTTTAAAGTTGGTTTGATTTTAAACTTAGGGATTCTGTTCCAATGAGTTTTCATAAGATTTTCAAGTTGGTTTCGTTTTTTAAATTTGTTATAGAATAATGTCGATTTGTTAAAGGACCTTGACCTAAATAAAAAAATTTAATTATCTTGGGGATTTTAAACTTTAGGGATTCTATTCCACCGGTTTTGAATATTTATGTAAATAATTTTCAAAAATTTTAAGACTGACCTAAATTTCAAATTCGTAAATGCTATAAATGTCTGTAAGAAAGTAAAATTTTTAAACTCGTAATTTTCATCCTGCAATCTGAAAATGTGAAGGAATTTCCTCATTCGCATATTAATAAAACCTATCTATCTTAAATTTATTTTTGTTGTCAGTTATGTTTTGATATCCCCTGGTCAAGAATTTGTATTCAGTGCAGGTAAAGTTAAAAGGGTAGAATTCAGTGTAATTATTTATTGCACCTGTCGAGGGTCGCATGGTCTTTGTGCACTATTGCAAACAAAGGGAGGTCTTGGTAAACAAAATAAAGGTTGCCCGAAATGAAAATGTAAACAACCTCTTTCTTATGTTTATAAATAGCATTCAGCCCAAATGCATTTTATATAATATACAGAGTCAAAACAAATTCAATTAGAGTTTATTTGCTGGGTAAAAGTCTAAATTACAAAACTAATCATTTTAAAGGTGAAGAAATACTTTAATTACTTTTAAGGTATCGAAATTTATAAGTCTTGAAGACTTTTTAGAAATTAGAATATTGTTTTAATGTGAATTTTCAATATTTATTAAAAGTTTTACTTATTTAAGTGGAATGCAAGTCCTAAAAGAGCAATAAGATAATAAAAATGCAAGGCATTTAAGATTACATTTTTTATTTATTTCCTTAATAATAATTTCAATGCTAGTTTCTTTGTCTGAAAAAACCTTGCAAATTATCTTATTACTTTGCATTCCTTAATACTATAATAATTTTCAGGTGCATCAACTAAGATTATAATACAATCAAATTTTTTAATTTTGGTTCCATTTCATTAACTTTATTGTTTATTCAGCGTGGCCACTCGATTGGGTATTTTTTTAAAAAAGAACGCAGAAAATTGCATTTTATTGTCATGTTTCCATGGAAATGGTTAGATTCCTATTTTAGTAGAACAAAATAATTTCAAATGCCATTTAATATTGCAAACATTTATGCAGACTATTTTGATTTAAAATTCTTTAGCAATTCTAAGATTCCAATTTGAAATTGCTGAATTTAATTCATTTGCAATTGTTCAACTTCAAGCTTTTGAATCTGAATTCTTCAATTTAGAACGTTTTAAAAGTCTTAAGCTAGTCAGATTTGAATTCTCAAGTCTAAAATTGCTCAAGTTTAAATGATTAAATTTGAAAGTTTGAATGACTGAAAAGAATTTTTGCATTTGAGTGGCCACTCTGTTATTAGAATCAACAATCTAGCCCTTGTACAGATTTAATTTTTTCTCCCACCTACGTGTCAACTGATTCCGCTCAAGTCCTCATGTTTGCTTTTGTTTGTTTGTTTGTTTCTCAACTGCAGGTCTGACGTCGCACTGTTAATGCGCATATTTATTTTATATTTATTTTTTGTTAAGAAAAAAGAAAAGATGATATACGTTCTAGAACGGGCCATCATCTGCCGGCACATGGTACTGTGCACAAAAGTCGTAGTAACAAATTTGTTTATATTTTTTGTATTTGCCGACCACACCGATGGTTTTTCTTGGTGGGATCAGTGGAAGCAACACCCATCTGCAACAAATTCCGGCCGTTGTAACTCCGGCCTTAGTAGACCAAAGAATCAACGGAAACGTTGTCTGCAACTCCAACATGACGGACCATCAGCAGCAGCAACAACAACGCCAGCAGCAGCAACAACATCATTTACAGCACCAACATCAGCATCACCAACAACAAAACAGGGGCAATGGAACGGACACGAGGACGAACTTGATTATAAACTATCTACCACAGAGTATGACCGAAAAAGAACTCTACAGTATGTTCGTGACAATTGGCCCAGTTGAGTCCTGTCGAGTAATGAAGGATTATAAGGTAAGGTTCATGTGATTTTAAAAAAGAATTCGTAATTTCTGGGGATGCCCGGATTTTTTTTGTTAGTGCAGTTTATCAATGTTCTAGGAATGTTTAGTACGTAAGCTATTGTTTTGACTAGCAGTTTAGAAATCTGCAGAAATAAATCTTGAGTTAAACCAGGAAATAAAAGAGTTACAGAATTGAATATTTTGAGATCTGATATTAAATGTTTAAAATAAAAAATATTTGAAATCGAAGTGGAAATAGGAAGATGTCCAAAATTGATATTTATAGTGAAATGTTTAAAGCAGAAATTTGAAATTCGAAGATATTTCAAATTGTTAGTTGGATATCAGATTGTATTCAAAGTTAACGATATCAGCGTTATTAGCAAAGTATTTAATTACAAGATTCGTATTTATAATAAAATTAAAAAATGGAAAATTGTATCGTAAAATTGAAAAAACGAGTGAACAAAGTTTTGAGTTCGCGCTTAGTCAAATTAAAAAAAAAATTGATTGCGAACGGGAACTTAACTGATATTCAAAATTGAAGATATTTGATATCAGATAGTGAAAATTAAAAGGTATGTTCGTACGTTTAGACTTGACCGTGTGATATTCATATATAAACGTACGTGCAGTCTGACGTTTATACTTGGCCAAATTAAAAACATGTAAGGTCAGAGTCCAAGTAGATTGTAAATTTAGGTGTTACCATATGAATGTACACACGTTTTTCATTTCAAAAGCCTTCACATTGTGTTCGGTTCTGTTTAAAGAATAGATTATTTTCTATTGCTGCATGAATATTTTCTCGCCAAAATATCATTTCCTACAATATTAGTGTCAATTCATCTAAAGTCTTGAGAAAAAAGTAATGTTTTAAATAATCTAAATTGTTGTGTAAATATTATTTGAAGAAAAATGGTTTCTTCGCAAGTGTAAATAAATGTATAATTGGAAGTTATTTTATTTTAATAAGAAGAACCATTTGTAGATCCAAGTTTATGACAGTCCGTAGTTTTGTCCAAAATATTATTATATTATTATATTATTTTTCATAAGTTTGGCTAGCACTCCCGAAATTGTGGGACGACTAGTTTATCCCCCTTTCCAGCCCTCACCCCCTCACCACAATTTTTCGGGACAACTAGAAGCAAACAAAATCAATTGCATTTTTAAAATGAAGTCGCATCAAATTGTTTCCTATTCTTTCGAGGCTTAATTTTTTTTGAAAGTCAATCTCAACCATAAAATCAATCAATCTCCGCCATAAAAGTGGTTTTCAGCCAAAAAATGTTCATTTTGGAACAAAATTTCGTAATAATTTTTTGCTCAGCTTGTTAGCAAAAAGAAGCCTATTATATTTAAAATCCATAAATTAAACAAAAAAAGAATGCAAGCTTGTTTTTTGAAAAAAAGTGCTCCCACGATTTTCTAATTGCATATCAAAAATATCCGAACATCATCAGAGGAGAAAATTGGGCAAAAAAGTACAGTAGTAATGTAATTTTTTAATAACCTTTTGCACTAAAGGAATATATGACCATTCGCAGATTCAACCGTTATAATTTTAGGGAAAAATTTGTATAACTATTTTGACTATATTCAATTTTTAACAATCCCTGAGTAAAAAAAGTTTTTTATTGAAACAATTTCTTTGTTGATAATCAAAATTTAAAATTTTGAAAAAAGCACTCCCACGATTATTTTTTTTTTTGCGCAAAATATGCGCATACTATGAAAGAATAATATTCCGCAAGAAACTAATTGTAATATCTTTTTTGGGTTAAAGCTGGTTGAGGCTCACCGTGTTTGTTTTAATCTTTTTTGTGGAAAATAATAGAAATTGTCCTTTATCATAACCAATTTAACATGCTAGTGATAAGAAACATCCTCCTTAAAAAAGGATTCAGTATTTTATATTTGAGGGTGCACAGTCTTCCCCCCTTTTTTTCTTAGTTTCCCTTTTTTCTTGAAATTCCCCTTTTCTCCCCCATTCTCAAAAAACTTCCCCTTTTCCCCCTTTTCTCCTTCACTATTTTATTGAAAAGACGTTCTTTTTTTGGTTGTAAATTAATTTTTTAAACTATTTGGTCATTATTTTGTTAAAAATTTAATGATTTGGTTAAAAATTCAACTACTTAATTAAAAATTTAACTATTTTGTTGAAAATTGAACTATTTGGTTAAAACTTGAAGTGTATTGTTGGAAATTGAACTAATTGATACATATTTGCTAAGAATTTGAAACTATTTTGTTGAAAATTCAACTACTCGATTAAAAATGTAACTATTTTGTTAAAAATGTAACTATTTGGTTGAAAATGTAACTATTTGGTTAAAAATTGAACTATTTTGTTGAAAATTGAACTTTTTGCTTAAAACTTGAAGTATATTGTTGGAAATTGAACTAATTGGTTAAAAATTCAACTATTTTGTTAAAGATTTACTATTTGGTTAAAAATGTACCTTTTCTAGTGGAAAAGTCAACTATTTGGATGAAAATTCATCTATTATGTTGAAAATTCATCTGTGGTCGAAAATTCACCTTTTTTGGTTAAAGATTCATCTTTTCAGTTGAAAATCTTTCAATTTGGTTGGCAATTAGTTTTCATTTTTCGTTGAAAATTTAACTATTCCATTTTTAGTGGAATATTCAATTAGTTGGTTGAAAATTCATCTATTTTGTTGAAAACCAAACATTGGCATTTTTAACAAACAAACAGCGAATTATTTCTATCCAGAAAACGAATTTTCAACTAAATTGTTTAATTTTCGAGCTGAAAATACGAATTTTCTACAAAAGAGTTGAATTTTTGACCCGGAAATTTGAATTTTTAACATTAAAGTTAATATTTAACTAAACAATATAATTTTCAACCCAAAATGACGAATTTTCAACAAAAAAGTTCATTTTCAACCAAACAGAGTTGTATACCAAGATAGTTACATTTTCAATCAAGAAGATAAATTCTAGACAAATTTCATGAATTTTCCACGAGGCAGTTGAATTTTTTAAACAAATTGTTTAATTTTTTACAAAACAGTTGAATTTTCAACAAAAAATGTAATATTTAATATTTAAACCAAAAATGACTTTAATTTCATATAAAATACATTTGAATATGACCAAAAAAGACAAATTTTCAACAGAATACTTGAATCCTCAACTAAAATAGAATAAATTTTAACCATAAAGTTGCATTTTTATCAAACAAACAAAAATTTCGACCAAAAAAGACGATTTTTTAAGAAATTACATGAATTTTCAACTAAAAATCAAATAGTTACATTTGCAGTTAAAAAAGTTAATTTTCTGTGAAAACATTAATGTCCGATAATAAGAAAATCCTCAAAAAATCACAGGGTGCACAGTCTTCCCTTTTTTTAGTTTCCCCTTTTTTTCTTGAAATTCCCCTTTTCCCCTTATTCTCAAAAAACTTCCCCTTTTCCCCCTATTTATGAATTTTCCCTATTGGTTCAAAAATTATGACGAATTTGTTATATTTGCAGCTTTTACTAGTGAACAATAACTTATTTTATTAAAAATTATTCTTTTTTTGCAGAATATTAATTTTTATTATATTATATTTGGTTGAACAATTAAATCGTTTTGATTGAAAATTCTTTTTTTTTGGTTAAAAATTCTTTTTAAAAAATCAAATATTTGGTTAAAAATGAATTAATTTTGTTAAAAGTTAATTTTTCTGGTAAAAAAATAATTTTCTTGATTGAAAATTCATTTCATTGATCGTAAATTTAACTATTTTGTTGAAAATTCACATTTTTTAAAATTTCTTTTTCTAACTGAAAATTTAACAATTCTATTGTTGGTTGAAAGTGGGTCTGTTTTGGTTGAAAATTTTTGTTAAAATTTAATTTTTTTTGTCGATAAATCATTTCATCGGTCGAAAACTCCTTTAAAAATCAAATATTTTATATATATATATATAAATATATCATTTTTATACATCATTTTTTGGTAGAAAATTAATATTTTAGGTTGAAAATTGATCTTTTTGATTGAAAATTCATTTGTTTGGTTGAAAATTTAACTATTAGGTTAAAAAAATAAAATATTTGGTTGAAATTTAATTTATTTAAATAAAACTTAATCTTTTTTTTTGCAAAATATTAATTTTGGACTATTTTACATATCATATTAACTATATTATTATTTAATTATTCTATTTTTGGTTGAAAGTGAATTTTTTTTCTGGCAAAGATTGCATGAGAATTAAAATCTTTTCGGTTGAAAATTCATTTGTTTAGTTGCAAATTTACCTATTAGGTTGAAAATTCTTTAAAAATTAAATATTTGGTTAAAAATTAATTAATTTTGTTCAAAGTTAATCTTTTTTGGTAGGAAATTAATTTTCTTGTTTGCAAATTTTTCTTTTTGTTTGAAAATTCATTTCTTTGGTAGAAAATTTAACTATTTTGTTGGAAATTCATTTTTTTTAATTCTTTGTTTTTTTTTTAACTGAAAATTTTACTATTCAATTTTTTGATGGAAATTGATCTTTTTAGTTAAAAATGATCTTTTTTAGTTTAAAATTCATTTCTTTGGATGAAAATTTGACGATTAAGTTAAAAATTCTGTTGAAAAAATCAAATATTTGGTTTAAATTTAGTTTATTTTATTATAAATTAGTCTTCTTTCGTAGAATATTAATTTTTTACTATTTTATATATTATTATATTAACTACATTATTATTTAATTATTCTATTTTGTGTTAAAAATTTATTTTCCATCCATTTCATTGATTGAAAATTAAAATCTTTTCGGTTGAAAATTTACCTACTAGGTTGAAAATTCTTTAAAAATTAAATAATCGGTTTAAAATTAATATTTTTTGGTAAAAAATTAATCTTCTTGGTTAAAAGTTGATATTTTTGGTTGAAAATTCCTTAAGAAAATAAAATATTTGGTTAAAGTTAATTAATTTTGTTAAAAATTATCCCTTTTTTTCGTAAAAAATTAATTTTCTTGATTGAAAATTGATAATCGATAATAAATAAATAATATTTGGTTAAAAAAAATAATTTATTTTGTTAAAAATTAATATTTTTAGGTTGAAAATTAATATTCTTGGTTAAAAGTTGATATTTTTGGTTTAAAATCCATTTCATTGGTTGAAAATTAAAATCTTTTTCGGTTGAAAATTTAACTACTAGGTTGAAAATTCTTTAAAAAATAAATATTTGGTTAAAAATTATCCTTTTTTTTTGTAAAAAATTAATTTCCTTGATTGAAAATTGATAATCGATCATGAATTAATGATATTTGGTTAAAAATTAATTTATTTTTTTGAAAATTAATATTTTTTGGTCGAAAATTAATCTTTTTGGTTAAAAATTGATATTTTTGGTTTAAAATCCATTTCATTGGTTGAAAATTAAAATCTTTTTGGTTGAAAATTTAACTACTAGGTGGAAAATTCTTTAAAAATCAAATATTTGGTTAAAAATTAATTAATTGTGTTAAAAATTATCCTTTTTTTTTTTGAAAAAATTAATTTTCCGATTGAAAATTAATAATTACGAAATTTAAACATAAATTTGTTGCTCAATAACAATTTTTTGAAAATGTGAAGAAAAATGTTTTTTTTTTTTGCGCTCTCCGAGGCGAAAGTTTCTCTCCCACCAACAGTTCTACGCGCGTGAAACTAACCTTCCGCTCGTCGGTGTAAAACCGACCATTGATAGAAAATAGTAAGTAACAAAATTTGCCTCGGCGGGACTTGAACCCGCAAACTTCTCTCAGCTATCGTGAGACATAAAGTTAGTTTATCCAGACATAATACTATGTTACAATATATCTCGTTTTTAAACCTAATTATATCAGACTTCACAGCCCAAAATGCTTTCAAAAGAGGGGAAATAGGGTGATTTTTCACGAAAATGGGGGAATAATAGAGGAGTAAATTCTTGCAAATAAAACTAACGTAGGTGGCATCCTCCTAAGATTTCAAGTCGAAATATATATTGCTTTTTGAAAAGAAAGTTGAGTTTTAAAAATGTAAAGCAAATATTTTAGAAAATTTTTGAATTTTAAACCCAAAAAGATAAATTGTTAACAACAGAGTTTGTTAGTTGAACTTTCAACCTTCAAAGATGAATGTTCAAACCACACAGACGAATCTTTAACGAAAGAGCTGAATTTTCAATCAAACCTGATTTTTCAGTAAAGAAAAAAAATGCAACCAAATAGTTGAATTTTCAAGCCAAAAAGAACATTTTTCTACAAAACAGTTGAATTTTTAACCGTAAAAGATGTATTGTCTACAAAAATTGTTGAATTTTCAACCCAAAAAAAAAGAAAAGAATTTTCAACCAAATATTTGCATTTTCAAGTAAAAAGGCTAATTTTTCAACGAAAAAGAACTAATTTTGAACAAAATAGTAATCTTCAACCAGTACAATTAATTTTTGACAAAGTAATTTAACTTTCAACCAAGTATTTGAATTTTCAAACAAAAAATATAAATTCTTAATAAAAAAAGAATATAAATATATATTAGTTGAATTTTAAACTAAAAACGATTTTAATTTTTAATCAAAAACAGTCGAATTATCCAACCAAAAAGACGAATTTTCTACAAAATAGTTCAATTTTCCACTCGAAAATATGAATATTCAACAAAAAAGTTAATTTTCAAACAAAAAGTTAAATTTCTAACTATATAGTTGAATTTTTAACAAAATAGTTGAATTTTCTACCAAATTGTTTAATTTTTAAGCCAAAAAGACATATTTTCCACAAAACAGTTGAATTAAAAAAAAATCGTTACAAAAACAAATAGTTGCATTTTCAACCAAAAAAAGTAAAATTTCTACCAAAAAGGAGATGAATTTTCTATGAAACAGTTTAATTTTCAACGGAAAAGTTAATTTTTAACCGAATAGTTGAATTTTATATCATAATAGTTCAAATTTCAACCCAAAAAGATTATTTTTTTTACCAACAATATTAATTTTCTATCAAAATACTGTTATTTGTAACAAAATAATTAAACTTTAATCGAAAAGAGATGAATTCTGAACCAAAAATATAATACTAGACTTTTGAATTAAAAAGAATAATAATAATAGTAAAGTCTACTATTAAATTTTTGGTTAAGAATTTATCTTTTTTGGTTAAAAATTCTATTATTTTGGCATACAATTCCACTGTTTTGTTGAATATGAATTTTTAGGTAGAAAATTAAACTATTTTGTAGAGAATTCGCGCTTTTGGTTTAAAGATTGTACAACTGAATGAATGAAAAATTAAATAAACATTAAATAATGAATGAATATAAAAATTAAAATAAATATAAAAATTATGAATAAATAAAAATTAAAGAAATATTATAATATAATAATGATAACAATGAATTTATGAATGAATGAAAATGAATTTTCAGCCAGAAAATTCCACAATTTGGTAGAAAATCAATCTTTTAGGTAAAAATGCCAATGTTTTGTTGAAAATTAACCTGCTTTAGTTGAGGATTCTAATATTTGGTTGAAAATTCATTTTTGTTTGATTATATTCAACTAATTTTTATTTTAAATTAAATCCCTTTTTTTGTTGAAAATTCATCATTTTAGTTGAAAATTCGTTGTTTTTGTTGTTATAAATTAATTTGTTCAAATTAAAATTTAACAATTTGGTAGAAAATTTAACTATTTGGCACAACATTAAACTGTTTTGTCAAAAATTCCTTTTTTATATGATAATTCTCTTAAATTAAAATCTAATTACTCCATTTTCGGTTAAAAAAGGATCTCTTTTGGTTTAAAAATTCAACTATTTAGTTAAAAATATTTAGAAATATAAAAAAAACTATCAACTAAAAATTAATGTATTCATATATAAATTAATATCTAAATATTGAATTTATTTTATTTTATAAAAATATTATTATTATTTTCCCATAAAAGTCATTTAATCTAATTTCATTTAAGAGCCGTTCAAAAAATACGTAACGCTTTTAGAAGGTGTGGGGGGGGGTCTCTCCTCGAGCATTAAGTCAATTTTAAACTTACACACACTTACTATAAAAAAGTGTTACGTATTTTTTGAACGGCCCCTTAAATTTATAAATAAATTTCAAATTTTAAATTTACTTCATATTTATTAAATTATTTTTCATTCAACTTAAATTTATTAACTGAAACTAAACAAAACCTTGGTTACCGACGATCTCAATTTGCAATTAATTATTATTAAACAAGAGACGGCTTTATTTTTTCTTCTTCATTCTTCAGACGTCGCTATAGTATACTGCGTGTGTATATCAAATTTCAAAAAGTTAAAATAATATTTAGCTGAGTTGATGCTTTATGTTTTAATAGTAATTGAATTTAGGGAAAATCTTATTTCACAAACTCGTATTTTTCAAAATAAAAATCTTCATTTATACACGGCCCCTAATCAGCGATTGAGAAAATTTTCCTGTATGTCTTTCTGCAAGATTATGGGATATAATGATTTTTTAAATAATGAATGGATTTGCAAACTCATTTAGCATTTAAGCCTGGGAAAATTAATGAAAATGCTATTATTCCAGTAAGTTTATGGATGCTGGCAGGTGATGCTTACTTAATCTAACCATAATTAATCAGATTATATACAGGAATATAGGTGTAGAGGTATACAGATAACTATGACGTTTTACGACAGGTGATGGTTTATACCAGCAACAGGATGTCTTATAGTCATCCATCACACCTGTGCTTACAGAACCTAACTCAACCTAACCTAACCTGACCTAACTTAACCTACAAGACACATCGGCTTTAACATGGATTCTCTGAAGTAATGTATGTTCATTGGATACCCAGTCACAGCAGATGGGGATGGTTCCAGCAACCTGCACAAGACACAAATTATGCATCCGCTCTGTGTATCCCTTCTGAAATATGATACATGAATTTCATCATACATAGTTCCCGTAGAGACTCAATATTACTGAGTACAGTTTGATACTAAATTCAAAAATCATTCACACAAAAGTAATATAAGCTGTCCATCGATACCAGCAGATTACTTCACTCGTTGGCAAAACATAAATAAAATAAGGAATTGTACTTTTATTTGAGAAAGCTTCACACCTTATGATGTGAATATTCCGTTTTCTTAAATTTATGAAAATTTTGTTTCTACAAATTGAAAAACCATTCGTGTCAAACTTCAGACAATCGCGATAAATAAATTTTCAACGACGGTTTAGTTGCAGTAATGCAGATGGCTCACACAAGGAAACACTTTGATAAAACATCAATTTCGCACATCTTCAGAATTTAAAGTTTACAAATTCGTTATAAAGGATATTTTTATGGTAGCCAAGGATATCCTTGCTGTAGCCTTCGTGTCGTTCGGACATACTAAAGTGTGTCTTTCGAATATAAAGTGAAATTATAACGACCAAGGAAGAGCTGAAAAATGTATTGTTATCTGTACAAGAAGAAGTTAAAACAACAAATGTGAAGGTAAGCTTGGTGACCGAAGATACTAAGACCTTACAAAAATCGGATGAAAATTTTTTGTAATAGCTCTAGGTTTACAAAGAGAAATGTATTCTCCTAGAAGAGAATAATATTCTTTTGGAAAATAAAGGAAGACCATGAAGAAAAAAATTGGTTTTGTAGAATCTGGAGAAAAAGCCAGAAAGATCGTACTCTATAACGTGAAGGATGGTCTTACCAGCAATAACCGTGTCTCTGATTCTAATAATACCAATTTTAAGAAGGCTAATATTGACATACCAAATGATTGTATCGGAAAGGTAATAAGGGTTGGAAAAATTCAAGGTTCAAGAACTGTTTTGGTTTCGTTTACTAATTCGAGATACAAAAAGAAGATTTTTCGAAATGCAAAAAATCTGCGGTCTCTGTTGGTGACCTTCTCAAACGATTTCACTCATGGACAGAGAGAAACACGTAAGAAGCTGAGAGAATATCAACTTAAATTGTAACGATTTGGAAAGTCTTCTCTTATCAAGAGAAATCGCCTTCTTATGGACAAAATTATATGATTTATCATCCATAGAAAAGTTACTTGCAGCAAATAATGGTGATGGATATAAATCTGAGGTGGTGACTCAATGATTTCGACAAGCTCTACAACAGTACAACAATAAGAAACATAAACACATTCATGAGGACAAAACCATTAAGAATTTTTTAAAGGAGGTCCCGAAAGGAGGAGAGCCCAAGATGTTCCCAAAAGCATGCGGGATGCTCTATCAAAATCATTGCCATGAGTTGTTTTCCGGAATGCCAGAGGATTTAAGAATTTGGATGACATTTATACCCATACTGCCACTGAGGATATTATATGTGTTAGTGAGCCAAATTATCTGTCCTCATCGAAACTCCGACTGTCAAGTGATGTACAGTGTATCAACGAAAGAATCAACAATGGGAAGAGCAAAAGGAGGTCTACTCATTATCACAAACACGGGTAATTACGAAACAGAAACTATATGTGTGGCTGATGACTATATATTTGTCAAAATAAATAATAATTCTTCTTTAAATATCATACTGGGATTTTAATTGTAAGGTTGGAGAATTAAACCAATTAGAGGAAGCAATTGTATGTCATAATAGGAGCATACTTAACGTTAGGTCAAGTCTGGACCCTGAGCAAGATAATAGAGGCAAATTAATGGTTGAATGCTTTGAAAAAAATGGTTTGTTTGTTTTGAATGGAAGAACTAGGGGTGATTGTCCTGCTCAATATACCTTCTTTAGAGAGAAAAGTTGTTCGATTATTGATCTGGCTTGGATTAATACCATGGGTATTAACATAACCAGTGATCCTTATTTCAAATGGAAAAGCATCGAATCGGTTTGCATAATTTAAACAAAAAATCCTGCGAGATAGTCAATTTTTTTTCCGTGTTGTCAGTGATTATTTTCAGTGCCTCTAAGTTTGTATCCGAAACATAAAACTCACATAAAATTCATATATATTTCATTTTAATGAGTCGAGTTTATCAGAGTAAAACTTTAGGGCCAACTAACTAAATTAATTAATTTATCACCCTACGAAGATATATTTTCAACCAAATTGTTGAACTTTAATGAAAAAGACGAATTCTCTACAGAACTGTTGAATTTGCAATTAAAAAATATGAATTTAAACAAAAACAATTAATTTTCAACCAAAAATAAAATAATTAAACTTTCAGTAAAAAATTAATTTTCAACATCAAAAAAAAAATTTCAACAAAACGATTTAATCTAAAGCCAATAAAATAGATTTTTTAAGAAGGTGTTTAACTTTCAACAAAGTAGTTCAATTTTTAATTTTGAAAAAGGCAAATTCTCAACGAAAAATGTAATAGTTGATATTTAAATTTTAAATAAAAAACAGTTGAATTAAAGCAAAAAATATAAATTTTCAACAAAACAGTAGAATGGTCAACCAAAATAGATTAATTTTTAACCAGTTGCATTTTTAACCAACAAGGATAAAATTTCTACCAAAAAATATGATGTTTCAAAACAAAAAGACGAATTCTATACAAAACAGTTGAATTTTAAATCCAAAAATCTGAATTTCCATCAAACACCTTCGAAATAGTATAATCTACAACAATAAAATTAATTTTTAACAATTTAGTTCAACTTTCAACCAAGCAGTTGAAATTTCCACCGGAAAATATGAATTCAACATCAGCAAAAAATGAAATAGGTAAATTAGTTCAACTTTCAACCAAGCATTTTAATTTTCGACCCAAAAATATGACTCATTAACAAAATAGTTGAATTTTCAAAGAAATAAGTAAATTTATGACAAAAAGAAATTAATTCTGAACCAAAAATATAACAGTAAATTTTTCAACTAAAAAGAATTAACTTCCACGAAAAATAGTTGTACATTCATATCAGCGAACAAAGAGGAATTCTTTTAAAAAGGGGAAAAGAGGGGAATAAGGGAAAGAATGTGAAGAATGAAATAGTATCGGTATGCATCCTTTCGTTTTGGTTCCCATTTTTCCAAACAGAATGGAATATTTTTAAAAAATATCAGACGCTCATGCATTCATAGCTATTGGTTTTCAATAATAGAGTCTACATTGCACAAAAGAGATTCGCATTTTATGTATATGTATGAATCAATGCGGTGGGAGGAAACCGGAACTAAAAAATGAATAGCGAGAATATATTTTCTAGCACGAATGGTAATGTTGTTTCTTATTATGTAAGCATCGTCTCTCTGGAAAGGTCAGTTATAACGACTTAAACGATTTAATCACAAGCGCTTCAACTCTTAATCAATAGGTTGATATATACATAGAACATACAACTAATAATAACAATATATAATAATAATAATATGTCACAAATTATTGGTTAAAAAAATGTTTTCAGAACCAATAAAGTATTATTCGTAGTGCAGATGAAATCAAGATTTTAATTACTATTTATTTTTTAGGATTATTTATTTGTTTTTATGGTTATATAAATATAATATTCCTAAGAGTCTTGGGAAACTTACAAAATCATTTTTGAATATTTCAGATCTGTCAAATCAAAGTTTCAACAAAAAACTTAATCTTCAACCAAATAGTTGAATTTGTAAACAAAAAAATGAATTCTCAACGAAAAATGTAATAATTCATATTTCCATCCAAAAATATTTTTATTATTAAAAGATAACTTCTCAACAAAAAAGTTAAATCCTCAACCAAAAAAGACTATTTATCAACCAGTTCCATTTTCAACAAAAAAAGATTAAATTTCTATCAAAACAGTTGAATTTTCAACCCGAAAATATAAATTTCCAACCAAATATTTCATTATCAACCAAATATTTTTTTTTTTTATTAAAAATTTTTTTATTTTATTTTCAATAAAAAACTAGGTTTCAACAACATAGTTAAATCTTCAGCCAATAAAATTAATTTTTAACGAAACAATTCGACTTTCAATCAAGTAGTTGACGTTTCAACCAAAAAAGATTAATTTTAAACAAAGTTGTTGAATTTTCAAACAAAAAAGATTTTTTAGTAAAATAAGAAAAAAAAATTAATACGAAATAAAAATTTCGAATAAGTACTTTTATAGGATTATTTATTTATTCGTTTTAGGGTTATATAAATAATTCGACAAGATTTGTCAAGATTTCAGATATGTGGAAAAACTACCCAGAAACATTCGAAGACATTTTTTTTTTCATTTTACAAGATTTTAAAAGATTTTAGGAAAAATTTGGGTCAGCTTAAAAGATATTTAGGGTTTCTTGTGGGTTTAGAAAAGTTTTAACATAATTTATAAGTTTTCGTAAATCTTCAAAGTTTTAAAATATTTTTAATACCTTCAAAACTTTTAAAATTTCTAAACATCTTTTAAACTGAGTTGAATAATTCCCAAAATCTTTTGAAATGTTTTCAAATCTTTTTCAATTTTCTCTTAAAATTAATTTTCCAAAATAAAAAATGATGTTGAATTTTCCCAGGAATCATAAGAAAACTTTTTTATTATCTTCAAACCTTTAAAAATCCTGAGGAATCTTAAAAATTTTATTTCGAAATCTTCATAAATCTACATTTTGTCTTAAGTTTTTTCAAATCTTTTAAAATTCTTCAAAAATCTACATTTTGTTTGAAGTCTTCTGAAATTTTTTAAATTTTCAAATTATTTATGATATTTTTAAAAGCTTCTAAATATCTTTTCGAATTATGCGAATTTTTCCTAAAATTTAAAAGAAATTCTGCAACATTACAAAATTTGCCTTCGGATCTTCCATATTCCTTTCTGCAAAGTTAGGAAATCTTTTTGAATATTTTGAAGTCTTTTTTAAATATCATCTTAAAATAACTGTTGTAAAATAAAAATCATTAAAAATTTTCCCAGAAATCTTAAGAACATTTTTTTATTCTCTTTAACTTTTTTATCAGAATTTATTGTTATCAGAACAGTTGAATTTTCAACCCGAAAATATGCATTGTTAACCCAAAAAGATGAATTTTAAACCAAAGAGATGCATTTTCAACCAAATATGTCATTTTCACGAAATAATTAAATTTGCTGCCAAGAAATTCTGTTGGAAATCTTCACAAATGTACATTTTTTTTAAATTGTTGAAATATTTTGAAGTTTAAAATTATTTTTGAATCTTTTCGAAACTTCAAAATATTACTTACACTTATTCTAATTATTTCTAAAATATTATAATCTTAATATACATACATTTTTCTGTACATACGAATTGTTTGAAGTTTCATGCACGGAAGGTTTTTGTGGTTGCTGTTAACAAATCAGAAGTCAAAATTCTAAAATTCAAAATGGCGGATCCAATATGGCGGACAAAAAATGAAAAAATTTAGTCCCGTGCCTTGAACAGAGGTTCCGGGGTTTTTTTTTGGATCGCTGTTTATGGATTTGAAGTCAATTATGGCATGCCGAAATTATAGCCTGCCGGAATTATTATTGAATCTTTTCAAAACTTCAAAAAAAAACTTCGAAATATCTTTTGAAAGAATTCAAAGATTTCCTACAATTTTTTTAAATCCTGCAAAAATGAAAAATTTTGAAGTTTAAAATTAATCTTTTAAAACAATTTAAATTAAATCAAAATTAAAATTTTCTCTTTTATCAATAATTTTTAGAAACAGAAGTAAGTTTTATCATCAAATAAAATTACTCAGTTGGATATTTTGATATTTCCTAAATTGATGGTGCGAAAAGTTCATACTCTTTATTGATAGATAAATATTACCTATAACCTCATTTAATGAGGTCAAGCGGTTATGAATAGCATCCTTTTGTCATTTTTAAAACATTTACAATTTAAATTTTCTCATTAAGAAATAAAATTTGAGAATTAAAATTCCTTCATTTGGAAATTGTGATTTATAAATCCTGAAAATTTTCGATTCCCGATTTTCGAGAATTTCGTTTCATCAATTTTATTAGACAAGATAGGAAAATCAAATTGTTGAATGGAAATATGGACGCAGTCCACTTACGTAAAGTAAAGCGGATTAAAACAATTCCACTGAAATGAAACGAAAATATAAAACTGTTAGCGATGTTTCAAATTAAAAGATTGGATTGATATGCAAGATATTGATTTGATTGATGAATTTTCGATAAAAGGAAAGACCAAATGGTATAAATGAAACAAAATTGGTTAGTGGATTTAGGTAGGGGAGACAATCCTACCGTAGACAATGTTTCAACAGTACATAATTATTAATTATAGGCACTAACATGAGTAAAATAATCAATTCTAATTTTAGAAAAATTAAAAGGTCTCGTGTCTTAACTATAAATTACATTGGATTAATTATTTTACTTATATTTGTGCTTATAATTAATGAGTATCTACTGTAGGATCATTATCTACTGTTATTTCGTTTAGAATAAGAGCCGAAGAAAAGGGAAACAACGAATAATGAATTAAAGTAAAGTAAAGCAAAACGATTGGAATTGAAACAGTAAACTGTTTATTCGGGAGGCGAAAATGGGGAAAGTTTGTACCACTTCCGTAGATTGAAATCATTAGATTAATTTCTATTCGAGGTACACAATACTAGCTCCATGTTCCTTGAGAAATTAATAGAGTAATTTGTATTCACTAAATATCCTCCTGTACATATTCGCAAAATTATATGAAATTAAATAAAGTTAAATTTGAAATTGCAACGCGTACTCTATAAAATTTAATTTTAATGAAGGCAAAAATGATCTCGTGGTAGATTGCATAATGTACATTACCTACATAAATTTGCGTGATCTTCATACATTACAAACACCTTTTAATATAATGAGTTTCCGTCTGTAAAACCATTTTTTCTTTATCGTTGTTTAAGAATATTATTATTATAAATATTCAAGGCTGCTAGAAAATTTCAATTTCGAAATTACCTGACTTTCCATGACTTTTCCCGGAAAAATTGTTTATTCTCCCTGAACGTTTCAAGTTTTTCATTCAGGTGTGAAAACGCAACCTTACACCTATGAGATCAATAATGTTAACACAAAAAAGGTTTTGTTGCAAAATTTATCTTAAAGAATTTTAGTGACAAGTGTCATAAATATTTTTATAAGGGATGCAGGAATGATAGGAAGTAGGTTTTTAGATTACAAGTAAATATCATTTTCACACAAAAAAAAGTAAATCCACATATATCACAGTTTGACTATTGCATTTTCAATAAAATAAATGAACTTTTAACCGAGAAAGAAGAATTTTCAACCCAAAAAGGATAAAGTTTGAACAAGAAATAGAATAATTGAATTTTCAGTTAAAACAATTAACTTCCGACAAAAAAAAATAATTTTCAACAAAATAGATGAATTTTCAACCAAAGAGATGAATCTTGAAACCAAAAAAAAGAATGCTCAACGAAAAGTGTAATAATTGATATTTCAGCCAAAAAATATTTTAATTTTCAATCAAGAACAGTTGAATTCAACCAAAAAATAAAAATTTTCAACAAGCTAGTTGAATCCTTAAGGATGTCAACTTTATTCATTTAAGAATGCTGAATTATGCGGTAAAATTAATGTCTTTTTTGTAGCATTTATGTGATAAAAAAACTGAGATTGTACGGGTGGAATGATCGCAAAACATTATAAAAGACTCAAATTTGATCACTTTTACCACTTTTTAAAAATTATGCAATCATATGGATTAATTTTCAAACCGAAAAGAAGACTTTTTAACAAAAGAATTGAATTATGAAGCCAAAAGATGAATCTCTACAAAACAGTCGAGTTTTCAATCTGTAAATATGAATTTTTAACAAAACAGTTAATTTTGTATAAAAAAAGTTAAGTTTCATCAAAAAATTTCAATTTTCCACCAAATTAATTGCATTCTCAACAAAAAAATTTCAAACCAAAATGGAATAATTATATTTTCCGTTAAAAAAATTTAATTTTCTATCAAGAACAGTTAAGTTAAATAAAAAAAGAAGAATTTTCAACAAGAGTTGAATTTTCAAAGAAGAATGATATCTCAGTCAATAATTAAAATAAAAATTCATCAAATTTTCAACAAACTAGCGGAATTCTCAACAAAAACAGATGAATTTTCAAACCAAACAGATGATTTTCAAACCCAAAAGAGGAATTTCCAACATTAAGAGTTGAATTTTCTACCAACAAAAATTCTCAGTCAATAAAGAAAAAAATGTGATCCAAAATGTTGAATTATCAAGCCAAAAAGACGACTTTTCTACAGAACAGTCGAGTTTTTATCTAAACATAAATTTTAAACAAAACAGGTAATTCTCTAAAAAATAATTGAAGTTTCAACCCAAAAATATGAATTGCTATCAAATTCATTGAATTTTTAACCCAAAAGAGATACATTTTGAAAAGAAATATATAATAGTTAAATTTTCAGTTTAAAAAAATAAATTTTTAACCAAGTTTTCCACCCGTAAATAACAAATTTTAACAAAAGACATGAATTTTCAACTCAAAAAGATACACTTTAAAACAAAAATGGAATAGTTACATTTTCAGTTAAGAAATAAATTTTAAAACAAATCAGTCAAATTCAATAAAAAAAACACGAATTTTCAACCAAGCCAGATTTCTCAGGCAATAATGAAAAAAATGACATCCAAAATATTGAATTATCATGCACAAAAATACAATTTTTTAATTAAATAAATGACTTTTCAAATAAAAAAGATCAATTTTAAAGAAAATCGAAGAGTTACACTTTCAGTTGAAAAACTTAATTTTCAGCAAAAAAAAAACGAATTTTTAACAAAATAGTTAAATTTTCAAACAAAGAAAATAATTTTTAACTAAAACGATGAATCTTTAACAAAAAAATGAATTTTTAACAGAAAATATAAATTTTCTAGGATAAGAGATTAATTTTTAAACCACAAAGACGAATTTTCAACAAAAAATTCAGTCTTTAAACCAAAAAGAGGAATTTTCAGCAAAAGATTCGAATTTTCAACGAACAAAGATGAATTCTCAATGAAAAATATATTTGATATTTTAACCAAAAACGACTTTAATTTTAAATAAAAAACAATTGAATTCAACATAATAGTTAAATCCTCAACTTAAAAAGATTTTAATTTTGAACCAAACAGTTGCATTTTTAACCAAAAAAAAGATGCACTTTCTGCAACAAGAGATGAATTTGTATACCACAAAGACAAATTTTCAACAAAGGAGTTAAAAAAAAAGATGCCAAATTAAGAATTTTCTGCAAAACAGTTGAATATTTAACACTAAAGTTCATTTTCAACCAAACAGTTGGATTTTTTACCAAAATAGTTGAATTTTCCATCCAAAAAGATGAATTTTTAACAAAATAATAAAATTACCTTCAACTTGAGTTTATCGAAAATTCCATGAGTACTTCAGGTTTTCCCCGACATTCCCTGACTTTCCAGAATTCCCTGATCTGTAGTAACCCTGTTATTATAATTAGGTGCGTTGTAAAATGAAACTAGAAAATATACATCATAGAAGTGATAAGATTATACACAAGAAATTGTTTTCCAAGGATCCTTTTACTCTTTCTAATATAAACTGGAGGAAAATAATTTCTTAATTCAATACATTACTTTTTCTGCTTTTCGTTCCGTATAAATAAACAGTTTTTTTTTAAACTCTGGAGATCAAAAAGCAGAGATTTAACAATAAAAGATTGATAGAGAATAAAGAAACCCTTTTATATTGACTGACCTGAAATTAATATTCCTTATCGGTTTTCGAGCGAGCTTTAAACGTGAAGTTTTTTTAATTAAGGAAGAGTAAATTTCCTCATTCATTATATTCCTTCCTTGATTGGATTACTCTAATTTAAAGACAATTTATTCAAATATAAATGCAAATGGACTTTCCGATTTTTTTTCAGGTTGTCTACGGTTTTTTGTTTTCAAGTTTTTTTTTTCGAATAGTTAAATTATCACTGAGGCTTTGCAGATATTTTTTTCCTATTTTGTATTGTTTCAACATGACTCATGATTTTTTTTCAGCCAAACATATCTGAAGGGGTATTTGGAAGTGTGTCCTTTAAGGATTAAATTAGATAATACTAAAAAAGCTTACTTTTCAGGGATTAAGGTTTTGAATTTTGATATTTGGATTCGAAGACCAAAATGCTCTCAAAACAAAACAAAAATGCACTTTTATCAAAATAGTAGAATCTTTAACTGAAAAAATTAATTTTTAACAAAGTAGATCAACTTTTAACGAAGTAATTGAATTTTCAACCAAGAAGATTAATTTCCTACCATAAAGTCGAATTTTTAATAGCATACATGAATGTTCAACCAAAAAGGATAAATTTTTTAACAAAAATCGAATAGTCAAATTTTCAGTTAAAAAAATTATTTTTCAGTTAACAGAAAACGGATTTTCAACAAAATAGTTCAATTTTCAACAAAACAAATAAATCTTTAAACTTTACAATAAAGTTTTGACAACCAGTATAATAAATTGTAAAAAAAGTAGTTCAACTTTCAACCAGGTAGTTAATTCTTAACCTATAAATATGAATTCTCATAGAAAAATGTAATAGTCGATATATCAACAAAAAAAAGGTTAATTTTAAATAAAAAACAGTTAAATTAACCAACCAAAACGACGAATTTTCAACAAATTAATTCAATTTTCAACCTAAAAAAATTTTTTCAGTCAAAAAAGAAAAAAAAATCAACGAAATTGGTAATTTTAAACCAAATAGCTGAATCTTTAAGCCAGAAAGACGAATTTCTTAGAAGAAAAATGAATTTTGAACACCAAAAGTTGATTTTCCAAACAGAAAAGTTCATTTTTAACCAGGAAAGATGAATTTTCAACAAAAAAGTTCACTTTTCTACACAAACTCATTTTTAACAAGACCGCTTTTTATCGAAATAGTGGAATTTTCAACTAAGAAATATTCTCCAGTTAAAAGAGAAAAAAATTTCAAACAAATTATGTAATCTTCAAGTCAAAAAGGCAAGTTTTCTACAAGAAAGTATAATTTTCTACCAAAATCGTTTAATTTTCAATCAAATAAAATAAATTTTCTACAAAACAGTTGAATTTATAACCAAAAAAAGGAATTCTCAGTCTAAAATATAATAATAGACTTTTCCACCAAAAAGAATTAACTTTCAACCAAAAATAGTTGGATGTTTAACCTACAAAAAAGAATTTTGAAACAAGAGAGATTAAACTTCAACAAAAAAATTTTTATTTTCAACCGAATAGTTATACTTTTAAGGCATAAAAGAGGAATTTCTCAAGAGAAAGTGGTACTTTTAACCAAAAGGTTCATTTTCAGCCAAGAAAGATAAGTTTTTTAATCAAGAAAGATGATTTTTCTATCAAAAAGATGAATTTTTCAATCTAAAAGGACGAATTTTATATCCAAAAAGAGGAATCTTTAGTTGAAAGTTTAATTACGTTTTACATTTTTGTAAAAATTTGTCTTTCTTTGTTGAAAATTTATGTATTTAGTTGAAATTTTTTTTTTTTTTTCGTAAAAAATTAAAATTCTTGCTTGAAAATTCATCTTTTTGGTTAAAAAATTAATTATCTTGTTGACATTTTGTTGAAAATACAACTGTTTTATTGAAAAATTGTCTTTTTACGTTGAAAATTCAACTATTTTGTTAGAAAATTCATTTCTTAACTAAATTGTTAAAAATTCCTTTTTTTTTTTGTTCCAAATTAATTTTTTCAAGTAGAAATTTAAC
>JAABKJ010007545.1:179653751-179715245 GCA_011634705.1 Andricus grossulariae
AATTTAACTATTTCGTTTTTATTTGAAAAACTTGGTTGAAACTTGAACTAATTTATTAAAAATTCAGTTTTCTGGTTGAAGATTCTCGATTTTAGTTGAAAATGGTTTAGCTGAAAATTCAACCATTTTCTTGAAAATTAGTTTTTTTATTAATAATTAATTTTTTTAACTAAAAATTTAACTATTTTATTTTTGGTAAAAATTTGTTTGTTTTTTTTAGTTGAAAATTCTTCTTTTTTTTTTGTGGAAAATTAATCTTCGTGGAAAATTCATGATTTTTGTTGAAAATTGAAATATTCAGGGAAAACTTATCTACTTTTTTGGAAATTCAACAATTTTCTTAAAAAGTCATTTTTTGTTGAAAATTCAACTGTTTTATTGAAAACTTGTCTTTTTAGGTTGAAAATTCAACTATTTTGATACAAAACTAATTTCTTAACTATATTGTTGAAAATTCGTTTTTTTTTAAATAATTTTTTAACTGAACATTTAACTATTTTATTTTTAGTTGAAAATTCAACTATTTGTTTGAAAATCTATCTATTAAATTTTTGATGAAAATTTGTCTGTATTAGTAGAAAATCCATGTATTTAGTTGAAATTTCGTTTTTTTTTTTTTGTTAAAAATTAATATTTAACCCAAATTTCAATTATTTGGTTGAAAATGAACTTTTTTATTGAACATTTTTTTTTTTTTTGGTTGACAATTAAACTGCTTTACAGAAAATTCGTCAAGTTTTTTCTTTCTTGATTGAAAAATCTTTATTTGCTGAAAATTCATCTTTTTAGTTAAAAAATTAATTATCTTGTTGAAATTTTGTTGAAAACTCAACTGTTTTGTTGAAAACTTGTCTTTTTAGGTTGAAAAATTCAACTATTTTGGTAGAAAATTCATTTCTTAACTATATTGTTGAAAATTTCTTTTTTTTTTGGGTTGATAATTAATTTTTTGAACCAGAAATTTAACTATTCCATTTTTATTTGGAAAAACTTGGTTGAAACGTGAACTAATTTATCAAAAATTCAGTTTCCTGTTTAAACATTCTTGATTTTAGTTGAAAATGGTTTAGCTGAAAATTCAACTGTTTTCTTGAAAATTAGTTTTTTTTTGTTAATAATTAATTTTTTTAACTAAAAATTCAACTATTTTATTTTTGGTAAATTTTTTTTTCTAGTTAGTTAAAAATCTATGTATTTTGTTGAAAACTCTTTTTTTTTGTAGAAAATTAATTTTTTTCGTGGAAAATTCATAATTTTGGTTGAAAATTCAATTATTTAGTGAAAACTTATCTACTTTTTTGGAAATTTAACAATTTTCTTTAAAAGTCATTTTTTGTTGAAAATTTAATTGTTTTATTGAAAACTTGTCTTTTTGTGTTGAAAATTCAACTATTTTGATACAAAATTAATTTCTTAACTGTATTGTTGAAAATTCGTTATTTTAATTAATTTTTTTAACTTGTCATTTAACTATTCCATTTTTTGTTGAAAATACGATTTTTTCACAAAATAAACGAATTTTCTACTGAAAAAGATAAATTTCTAAACAGAAAATTGAATAGCTACATTCTCAGTTCAAAAAAATAATTTTCAACTAAAAAGTACGAATATTCATCAGAATAGTTATATTTCATCCAAGAAATAAGTTTTTAACTAAACTGATAAATATTCGTAAAATAAAGTGAATTTTTAAGCAATTATTTGCATTTTTAACCCAAAAAATTAATTTTCTACCAAAAAAAGGCAAATTTGTTTTAATATTAAACTATTTGGTTGAAAATTCAAGTATTTTGTTAAAATATCGTCTTCTTTACTAGAAAATTAATCTTCATGGTTGAAAGTTTAACTACTTAGTTGAACTGATTTGTTGAAAATTCATCTCTTTGGTTGAAAATGTAACTATTTTGTTGGAAATGAATTATTTTAGCTGAAAATTCATCTCTTTAGTTGCAAATATTTGCAATTAAATATTTAATTAATTATAATTAAATATTTTTATGCTACTTTGTTGAAAATTCGTTATTTTTTGTTTACTTCAACTGCTTTTATTTAAAATTAAAATCTGGTTGAAATAACAATTATTACATTTTTCGTTGAGAATTCATCTCTTTTAGTTAAAAATTAATCTACTTTGTAGAAAATGCAACAATTTTTGTTGAAAAGTCGTTTTTGGGATGAAGATTCTTTATTTTCGTTGAAAATTCATCTAGTTTGTTGAAAATTAAAAGATTTTGTTAAAAAATTGTTGTTTTTTGGTTGGAAATTTATTTTTTCAATGAAAATTTAACTTTTTCAGTTCAAGGTTCATAATTGTAGTGTAAAATTCATCTCTGGTTGAGAATTTAATCATTCAATTTTTTGTGGGATGCCGGCATTTGCCGAATTTTCATTTTTCTCTTCCGGCATATTTTCCCGGATTTTAATTTTCTCTTCGGCCATATTTTGCGGGATATTTACTTTCTGCTCGCATATTTGACAAGCAGAATGAATGAATTTGAAAATTGTTATTATTATTAATTATTTAAAGTTTTTTGTTGTTTTTTTTCTGTACAGATACAGCCCCTGTCGAGCTTTTAGGAAAGAATTGAACGAAGTGAATGACCAGGCCGGACAGAGAGAAGTGATAGCAGAAAATCTGCAGGATACAGTATTACGAGAATTGTACATTCTCGTCAAGGAATTCAAAGAGGATAGGAAAAAGTATCTCCAGGAAGGCGCTAGACTCCGGGCGAGTTTGGCTGCCCAAATCGGGAATTTGGAGCGGGCAAGGAAAGCCTACGAAAAGGCTTTTCGGGAAGCAGAACGTGCCCTGGAAAATTACCAGAGGGCGGATGCTGACTTTAATCTCTCCAGAGCTGAGGTTCTTTTCCATTTATTTCAACTAAACAATTATTCCAGGCCCTAAAGTTCATTTAAGGTCCCTAAAGTACCCTATTTTCCAGATTTGGTCCCTATGGTACATTTAAATAAAATTAATACCTTAATTGTACTAAACAATTTTTAACTCAAAATGAAATACACATTGAATCCTGAAGAATTATTCAAATTTTAATAATTTGACAATAAAACGTTTAGTATTGCAAATTTTCAAATAAGAAACAGTACAATTTTTCGAATTGAACATTAAAAAATTGACTTTTGATTTTCAAAATCTTTAAAATTGTAGATCTTTCAGTCGTAAATCTTTAAAATTGAAAAGTATTTAATTTTGAAAGTTTACAACTCAAAATCACGCAAGTTTCAAATTTTTAAATAAAAAATTCTATAATTTTGATGATTTACATTCGAAACTTCTTTAATTTTGAAGATTTAAAATTAAAAACTTGACTTTTGATCTTCACAATTATCAAAATTTAAGAATTTAGATTTATAGATCTTTAAAACTGAAGAATTTTCAATTGTAATTCGTCAAAATTGTAGAACTTTCAATCGTAAGTAATTAAAATTGAAAAGTATTTAATTTTACAAGTTTGAAATTAAAAATTATGTAGTTTTTATGGTTTGTAATTGAAATTTCTTGAATTTGGAAATTTTAGAATAGAAAACTCTTGACATTTAATCTTCAAAATCATCCAAATTTAAGATTTTTTAATTATACATATTTAAAATTCAATTCAATTCAATCATAAATATTTCAAATTTAAGAATTTGTATTTATATATTAGTGAAATTGAAGAGTTTTTAATTCTGAAAATTAAAAATTAAAAATTTTGGAAGCGTTAAAGTTGTTCAACTAAAAATTCTGTAATTTTGACGATTTTCACTTTAAATTTCTTTAATTTGGAAGATTCAAAATTGAAAACTTAACTTTTGATTCTCAAAATCGTCCAAATTTAGGAACTTTTGTTTTTGGATCTTTAAAATTGAAGAGTTTTCAATTGTACCTCTTCAAAATTGTAGAACTTTCAATCGTAAATCTTTAAAATTGAAAAGTATTTAATTTTGAAAGTTTGCAACTCAAAATGACGCAAGTTTTCAATTTTTAAATAAAAAATTCTATAATTTTGATGATTTACATTCGAAACTTCTTTAATTTTGAGGATTTAAAATTAAAAACTTGACTTTTGATCTTCAAAATTATCCAAATTTAAGAATTTTTATTTATTTATCTTTAAAATTGAAGAGTTTTTAATTCTAACTTTTCAAAATTGTAAAATTTTGAATGATTAATCTTTAAAATTAATGAGTTTTTAATATTTGATAATTTAAAATTCAAAACTATGGAAGAGTTAAGATTTACAATTTATTTGACAAATTAAATTTTTTTTAACTTTTCAAATATAATTTGGATGATTTTCACTTGCAGGTTTTTCAATTTGGAAGCTTTAAAATTAAAATCTTTACGTTTGATCTTCAAAATAATCAATATTTAAGAATTTAGATTCATAATAAAATTAAATATAATAAATATAATAAAATTAAATTTCTTCATTTTGGAAAATTTAGAATAGTAAACTCTTGAAATTTAATCTTCAAAATCATCCAAATTTAAGATTTTTTGTTTATACATTTTTAAAATTCAAGAGTTTTCAATTGCAACTCTTAAAACAAACTTTTCAATTGGAATTTTCTCAAATTAAAAATAGTATCAATTCTTCCAAAAACCTAAAATTAAAGAACACTAACTCTGAACCAGCCCTCGTTAATTGAAAGCATTGAAAATAAAAAATTCAAAATTAATTGAATTCTAAAGAATTATTTAAATTTTAACTATTTGCAAATAAAACGTTTAGTATCGGAAATTTTCAAACAAGAAACAATACAATTTTTCGAATTGAACATTAAAAAATTGAAGAACTCTTAAATTAAATAAATTAAGCTTTTAAAAATAAAACAGTTTTTAATTTTAATTTGTAATTATTTTAAAAGTAGAAAACCTTGAGATCTTTCACAAACAAATGGTAAAGATTTAAATTGGAATTTTCTCAAATTAAAAATCTTATAAATTCTATCAAGGAAATTCAAAATAAAATCAGACATAGGTAAATTGTACCAAACAATTTTAAACTTAAAACGAAGGAAATATTTAATCCTAAAGAACTTGAATTTGAACTATTTTTAAAGAAAGCGTTCAATATTGAAAAATTTCAAATTAGAAACAGTCAAATTATTCGAATAATGAACATTTAAAAATTGAAAGACTCTTTTAAATTAAGTTAAAGCTTTAAAAATTGAAACAATTTCAAAGTTGATTTTGTTTATCCGTTTGACTTTTCCTCTTTTAAAATTATTCAAACTTTAAAACATATTGCTGATAAGTAAATTCCAGGCCTCACAATTCATATTGGACATTCCTTTTTATTGGTAGAAAAGTAACCTCATTAGTTGAAACCTCATCTTTTTGGTTAAAAACTCATTTATTTGATTGAAATTTGAACTATTTGGTTGAAAATACATTTTTTTTCGTTGGAATTTTCTTTTTATAACTGGAAATTTAACATTTTTAGTTGAAAATTCATTTTTTTTATTTTTTATTTTTTTTGTAGATAATTAATCATTTTGGTTGAAAATTCAAATATTTGTTTCAAAATTCACTTTATTTTATGAATATTCATAATTTTAGTTAAAAATATATTTTTTTGGTTGAATTGTAACTATTTTGTTGAAAATTCGTATTTTTTCAGTTGAAAATTAATTTTTTAAACTTATAATATAACTATTCAATTTTTCCTCAGAAATTTATATTTTTTGTAGAAAATTCGTTTGTTTTGTGAAAAATTCTTATTTTTAGGTTTAATTAAAGCATTTTTAAGTTTAATATTTCTATTTTAAGTTGAAAATCTATCTGCTCTAGGTGAAAATTCAACTATTTTGTTGAAAATTCCTTTTTTGTTGTTGTTGTAGGAAAGTAGTTTAATTAGTTGAAACATCATCTTTTTGGTTAAAAATTCATTTCTTTGAAAATTGAAATATTTTTCTTGAAAATTCGTTTTTTTCGAATAACATTTTTTTTTTAACTGAAAATTTATCTTTTTTAGTTAAAAAATAATTTTTCCTAATTTGTCTTTTTTGGTAGAAAATTAATCGTTTGAGTTTAAAATTCAACTATTTGTTTAATTGGATGAATATTTATCATTTCAGTAAAAATTTCATTTCTTTGGTTTAAAATTTAACTATTTTGTTGAAAATTCGTATATTGTATTAGCTGAAAATTAATTTTTTAAACTGATAATGTAACTATTCCATTGATTTCCGTCAAATTGGAATGAATTTATATGAATTAAAGGTAAACGAGAAGAATTCGATAAAATTTATAAAATTTCAAGTTGAATTTAAATTGAAGGGAATTCAAAATAATTTTATGAAATGCCTAAATATTCGAGGCGAGGTTAAAAGACTGCAGGATCAAATAAATCATAACTTTTTAAATATTAAAAAAAAAACATTGAATCAAATAGAATTGATTAAATTTAGAAGAATTCAAATGAATTAAAAAAATTCACGAGAATACCAACGAATTTTAAAGAATTCAGGGTGAATTCCAAAAAATAATTTTAAATCTCTTTAAATTTTCAAAATCCTACTAATTTCTAACCAAAAAAGTGTCTAATGACCACAAAACAATTTTTAAAAAATTCAAATGAATTGGAACATTTTGTAAAATCGAAAAATCCATTGATTTCAGTAAAATTTGAGTGAATTGAGAGGAACTTAAGGAAAACGAGAAGAATTCGATTAAATTAATAAAAAGATAATAAAAAACTTCAAACAATCAAGTGAAATCAAGACAATTAAAAAATATGAAAAAAAAAAAATCATTAAATTGAGTAAGTTTAAAGCAAGTTTAGAAAAATTAAAGAGAATTTGATGAAATGCCTAAGAATTAAACTTTTTAAAAATTTCTTGAATTGAGTAGAATTGAGTGAGTTTAGAAGAATTTAAAATAATTCAGGATAAATTAATAACAATTCAGGGCGAATTCCAAACGAATTGCAAAAAAAAAAAATTTAACTTGTAATAATGGCACTTTCCTTTCAATAAATTAACTCATGGGTTAATATACCTATTTCTATTAATTATCTATTTCAGGCCATTTTTAAAGTTTCCGAGAAATTTTTAATAGATTTCAATAATTTGAAGGGTTTTATAACATTTTAGGGTATTTAAAAAAATTTTAAATTTGTGATATTTCAGGTAATTTTAAAAGATTTCAGGGAATTATTAATTAATTTCATTAATTTGAAGGGATTTGAAAGCGTTTGAAATATTTTAGGTTAAATTATTTTCTAGAATTTTGAAAGATATGAAACGATTTTACAGGACCTATAAGGTTTTAAGACATTTTAAAGTTCTCAAGGTATTTTAATACATTTTTCAAAATTTCAGGAATTAAAGAATTTATTTAAGAGAAGTGAGGTATTTCGTAGAGTTTCAAAGATTTGGAGGGGCTTGAAATTATTTTTTACAGTTCACCCTTAATTCTTTTAAATTCTTTTGAATTAAATTCTTTTATCAATTTCACCATATTTTATAAGGTTTCCGAGGATTTCAAATTTCATAGAACTTTACAGGATATTATAATATTTTAATGGATTTCAAACAATGTATTGAACAGAAGTGAGGGATTTGGTAGGGTTTCAAAGATTCCAAGAGATTTTCAAATATTTTTGGCAATTCATTTCGAATTCGCCCTGAATTGTTATTAATTTATCTTGAATTCTTTTAAATTCTTCTAAATTCACTCAATTCTACTAAATTCTAGGCATTTCATCAAATCCTTTTAAATTCTCTTTAATTTTTCTAAACTCATTTCAAACTTACTCAATTCAAGGAATTTTTTTTCATATTTTTGAATTGTTTTGTATTCTCTTGATTGTTTTTTAAATTCAGTTAGATTTTTTTTAATTTCATTGAATTCTTCTTGTTTCCTTCGATTCCTCTAAGTTCATTCAAATTTTACCTAAATCAATGGATTTTTCGATTTAAATAAAATTTTCCAATTCATTGTAATCCTTTTGAATTCTTTTTTAGTCATTAGTCACTTTTTTGGTTGAAATTAGTAGGGTTTTGAAGATTTGAACAGATTTGAAATTCTTTTTTGAATTTTTAGCAAGTTTTTATTCAATTAAAGCCACAGTCTTTTAACCTCACCTTGAATCTTTAGACATTTCATAAAATGCTTTTGAATTCTCTTGAATTTTTCTAAGCTTATTTCAAAGTTACTGAATTCAGTACACTTTTTTTTAATTCACCTTGAAATTTTATAAATTTGATCGAATTATTCTCGTTTTCCTTAAATCCTCTAAATTTATTCAAATTTTACGGAAATCAATGAAATAGTTACATTATCAGTTTAAAAAATTAATTTTCAACTAAAAAAATACGAATTTTCAACAAAGTAGTTACATTTTCAACCAAAGAAATGATTTTTTACTGAAATGATGAATGTTCGCCCAATTAAGCAAATAGTTAATTTTCAACCCAAAAGATTAATTTTCTACAAAAAAAATTTTTTCAATTATTTTTCAACTAAAAAAGGTTAATTTTCAGTAAAATTTTCAATCGAAGAAATGAATTTTTAACCATAAAGATGATGTTTCGACTAATGAGATTACTTTCCTACAAAAAAAGGAATTTTCAACAAAATAGTTGAATTTTCACCTAAAGTAGATAAAATAGATTATTACTGCAGATAATAGATTACTTAAAATAGTTTATTAAATGTTTAATCAAAAACAGTTGAATTAAACCAAAAAATACGAATTTTTTAAAAAATAAACGAATTCGTACAGAATTCGCACCGAAATTTGGGCGCAAATAGCATTGTGCAGGTTTTGAACAAAAAATTTAGAAGATTTTTATGAATTGTGAAAGGCATCAAAAGAATAAAAAACATTTTCTCAAGGCTTCTAGAATAATTAAAAATGGCTTTTTATTCACAAAAATAAATTTTAAGAGAACAGTTAAAAAGATTTTAAAAGATTTCCAAAATTGTAAACAATGAAATTGGAAGATGTTAAGGAAATATTTTTTATTTTGCAGGATTTTAAAACATTTTTAGGAAGAATTCGAATCATTTTAGAAAGCGTTTGGAAGTTCTGAAAAAATTTCAAAAATAATTTAAAATTTGAAAAAATGTAAAACATTTCTTTAATTAAAAAGTATTCAGTTTATAACAAACAAGTAATGGTTTAATTTTTAATATTTCTAGCTTAAAATTGCATAAATTATTTGCAGCTCAGTTTTTATTACTTCAAATGGAAAAATTTTAGCTTTAGAGTTCGAATTTTTTTAGTTTCTTCGATCGTGGAAGATATTAGCGTACCGGCAAAAAACCGGGAATCTTTTTCTCTTATTAAAACGGCATCCCTGCTTTATTTCTTTACCTGAAAAACCTGGGAAAAACCTTGAATTCTGTTGGTTCAGCCCCAGCGTGGATATATTAAATCGTGAAAAATTGGTTGTAATAATTTTATTTTTCCAGGTGGAAAAGCAGAGGATGAACATGACTCTAAAAACGCAGCAGAGTGAAGAGGCGAAAACAGAGTATGCGAACCAGTTGCAGAAAACGAACGAAATGCAGACTCTGCATTATTTCACCGCGATGCCGGAAGTTTTCGCACATTTACAGGTCATTATCTGGTTAAATAAAAAAATCTGATATATATACCCACTTGGGTTACTCAGTTCCTAATTGATGGCTGCTATTTAAATTAAATGTATGGGCTATTGAAATTGAGAAGGATCGATTTTAATTATAGGCGATTATAAAGAAATTAAAGTGGAGGAATTAAAAGCTTCACTGGGAAAGGAATGTGATATTCATGAAAGTGACTCACAGAAATTAATATGTTTCGAAAAAAAGAACGAAGAAGTAATAAGAGAAAAAAAATGCTAAAATACAGTGTTGCTATCGGTCATGTAAAATTAAATATAATAGTGGGTCAGAAATTTTAATACGAGAAATTGATGGTACTTTGTCAAGCGATTATTAAGAAATTTAATTTGAGGAATCACAGGCCTCGGACGAAATACACTATTGACACTATTTGACACTTTTTTGAGCGATTACACTATTTTACTACTATTTTGAAAGAAAATAAACTAAATATACTATTTCCTCACAATTGTCCTCTAATGCGGATGATTTTTTATGAATTAGCAAAAGTATTTTAACTTTCAACCAAGTAGTTGAATTTTATACAAAACAGATACATTCTCAACTAAAAATGCAATAGTTTGTATTTTAACCGAAATTTTCATTTTAAGTTAGAAACACTTTAATTTAACCAAAAAAGACGAATTTCCAACCAAATTGTTGAATCCTCAAACCAGCACGGATAAACTTTCAACAAAACAGTTGCATTTTCAATAAAAATTTGCATTTTTAATAATAAAAAAAGATTGTTTCCACCAGAAGAGATGAATTTTCATATAAAAGATGCGTTTTCAACAAAGAAGATTGATTTTCTAACAAAAGAGATGAATTCTGAACAAAATCCATAAATTTGTAACCAAATAGTTAAATTTTCAGACAAGAAGGATAATTTTCTACCAGTGAAGATGAATTTCCAAGAAAATACATACATTTTTAACCAAATAGCATTTTCAACCAAAAAGATTAATTTTCAACAGAGAAAACAAACTTTTCACGAAAAAATTTAATTTTTTTACTAAATAGTTGATTTTTCAACCTGAAGATTTAAATTTTCAGTTTAATAAATTAATTCTTAACAAAAAAAGTCGAATTTTCAAATAAAATTATGAATCTTCAACCAAGAAAGTGAATTTTTAAGAAAGTAGTTAGACTTTCAAATTTCCGAGGATTTCAATGGTTTTAAGGGTTTTAAAATCTCTCAAGGTATTTTAATAAATTTTCTAGGATCTTAGAAAATTTGGCCATATGTTATCGAATTTCACGGGATTTATTAATATTTTAGTTTTCTAAGATTTGAAGAGATTTCAAACTATTTTTTGGAATTCATCCTGAATTCTTATTAATTTATTTTTAATTCACTTGAATTCTTCCAAATTTACTCAATTCTACTTAATTCAATGGGTTTTTTTTTATCTTTTTCAAAATTTTTATTTAATTGATGCTGAGGATCAATTGACAAAATGATCAAAGGATTATAGGTATTTTAAAGTTTTTTTTTAATTCCTTGGCATTTTCAAGAATTTTTAAAAATTTGAAAAGATTTTAAAGGATTTAAAACATTTTAGACTATTTTAAAAGATTACAAAGAAATTTGTAATTTAAACTATTTCAAGGGATTTCCAAGGGTTTTGATAATTTTAAGGGATTTACAAAAATTTGCATGTGGTTTTGAAGAATTTTCTAGAATTTTGCTATATATGGATTTTACAGGATCTTTAAGGTTTTAAGGATATGTATTTTAAAAGATTCCAAGGGATTTTATAAGACTTTCGGGGTTTTCAGTGATTTTATGGGGTTTTAAGAGCTCTCAAGGTGTTTTAATAAATTTTCCAGGTTTTCAGGAAGTATCATCAGATTAAACCAAAAATCAAATGAATTGAAAACAATTTAAAAATATGAAAAATCTTCATTGAATTCAGTAATTTTGGAATGAGTTTAGAAAAAGTCAAGAAAATTTAAAAGAATTTGATGAAATGTCAAAGAATTTAAATAAAATTTGGGGTAAATTAATAAGAATTCAAGCTGAATCCAAAAACAAAAAATTCAAATCTCTTGAAATCTTTGAAACCCTACTAATTTCTTATCAAAAAAGTGACTAATGACTGCAAGACAATTGAAGTAAAATTCCAAAGAATTCAAATGAATTGAAAAAATTTGTTACAATCGAAAAGATCCATTTATTTTAGTAAAATTTAAGTGAATTTAGAGGAATTTAAGGGAAACAAGATGCATTCTATAAATATCATAAAAAATCGAACTCAATTTTAAAAATAATCAAGTCAATTCAAAACAATTTAAAAATATGAAAACAAAATCATTGAATTGAATTGAGGAAGTTGCAATGAGTTTGTGAAAAAAATGGAAAAATATGACCATTTACTTACTTTTACGTTTAGAATATTATTTTCCGAAAAGTCGTAGGCATTCACATGTAAATATGTAGCAACTACCTTCCTGACATTTCCAGCTATCCTATCATTTACGGCCGTAAAATTGCAATGTCATTAAATAAAAGTCACTCAGTAATCTGAATAAATAGCAGATTATACATCCTTTCTCCTATTCCACTCTTTTCCCCTTTTTTAAAGTATTTTTCTTTTTTCCCCTATTTTCGAGGATCTTCCCCTTTTTACCCTTTTTCTCGTTTTTTTCGCTTAAAGGCGAACTGCATTAATAGAAATTTTTTGTTGCAAAGTCTACTATTATATTTTTAGTTCTGAATTTATCTTGTTTGGTTAAATATTCTATTTGGTTGAAAATGTAATTATTTTGTTGAAAATGTAACTGTTTTGTTAAACAGTCATCTTTCTTGGTAAAAAATCCAACCACTTGGTTGAAAGTTGTAATCACTTTGATAAAAATTTATTTTTATGGTTCAAGATTCAACTCTATGGTTTAAAATTTAACTATTCCACTTTTAGAAAATTAATCTTCCTGGTTAAAAAATCATCTTTTGAGTTGAATGTTCTCTTTAGTTGAAAATTAATTTTTTTTAAGATTGATAATCTTAGTTAATTTTTCGTTGAAAATTGATATTTTTAATCGAAAATTAATCATTTTGGGGTAATTCACATTTTTCGGTTGAAAAATTAACTACTTGGTCTATAGTCAAAATAAAAAATTCAACAATTTGGTTGAAAATTAACTTTTTTATTGAAAATTAAACTACTTGGTTGAAAGTTAATATATTACTAAAATAAGATTAGATTTCTATCTTGAATATTTTGTTTAAAATTATTATTGTGCTAAATACTAAAGTGTATATTTTTTTTGTGTTTCAGGTACGTGTCATCCATACAGTGGATTATTTTCTATTTTAAAATAGAATTTGATGATCGTTCTGGTATGTTAAACAGTAAAATATATGGTATTAGAAAATTTCAAGCCCCTGGAACATCTGAAAAAAATGTGGAAATTGTTCGGAATTTTTTTTTTCAAGATTTGAGATGATACCCTGTGGATGAAAATTTAATTATTTTGTTGAAAATTCAACAATTTGTTAAAAAAGAACTACTTTTTTTTATTGAAAATTCCACTGTTTTGTAGAAAATTCGGCTTTTTGGGTTGAAAATTCAACATTTTCGGTAGAAACGTCTTATTTTTGTATTGAAGATTCAGCTTTCTTTTTAAAAATGAATGAATTTTTTGTTGAAAATTCAACTGTTTTCTGAAAAGTTCGTTTGAACTGTTTTTTTGAAACATTCGTTAAAAATTTCGTCTATCTAGCTTGAAAGTTCAACTATTTGGTTGAAAATAAACTTTTGTTGAAAATTTATCTTTTCGGGTTTCAAAGTCAATGGCTTTCTAAAACATTCGACTTTTTAGCTTGAAAACTCAACTCTTTTTTTTTGTTTGAAAATTTAACTGTTTTTAATTTGTTGAAAATTCAACAACTTGGTTAAAAGTTGAACTACTTTGTCAAAAATGAACTTTTTAAACTGAAAATTCAACTGTTTTTGATTTAAAATAAAAATATTTTTGGGTTGAAGTATCAACTATTATATTTTTCGTTGAGAATTCATATTTTTCGCTTGGAAATTCAACTTTTTTGTTGAAAATTCGTCTTTTTGGTGTGTAAAGTTTGTTACAAATTTCATCTTTTTTTTATTAAAATTCTTATTATTTGGTTAAAAATTCAACAATTCTGTTATAAAATCATCCTTTTTTTGTTGAAAACTCAACTTTTTTGTTGAATATTCGTCTTTTCGTGTCGAAAATTTTTGGTAATAAAATAAACAATTTGGTTGACATTTTTTTTCTTTCTTGGTTGAAAACTCAAATGTTTTTATAAAAATTCGTCTTTGTAGTTTAAAAATTCATCTCTCTTGGTAGAAATTTTATCTTTTTTTTCAGCTATTTTGGTACAAAAATCAACAATTTGGTTGGAAATTTAATTATTTTTTTGAAAATTTGTTTTTTAACTTAAAAATGAATTTTTTAATCTGAAAATTCAACTGTTTGGTTTAAAATGCATGTGCTTTGCTGAAAACTTTTTTTTTGTTTAATTCAACTGTTTTTTTAAAATAATATTTCTCTTTTTTCTTAGAAAATCCATCTTTCTTGATTGAAAATAAACTCCTTTTGTTGAAAATTCAACTTTTATGGTAGAAAAATCAACAATTTGGTTGAAAATTTTAATTGAGGAGAATTAAGTTTCAATAAAAAAAAAACGAATTTTTTACAAAACAGTTTTTACCAAGTAGTTGAATTTTATACTAAATTGTGAGATTTTTAAGTCAAAAATACGATTTTTCTATAAAACAGTTGAACTTTGAATCCGATAATATGAATTTTCAACAAAATATTTCTTTCGAGATAAAAGTTTTCGTCGATTTTACGTCTATTTTTGCGTTTTTTGGAAAAATACGAGCTAACTTGGGTATTTGGACCCCGGATTCAGATTCAGCGACCCCAAAAACATATAGATATGCCGGTGTAGTCCGCCGGGCAGACCACTTTTTTTTGCGTGCCGGTGTAATCATTACCTTTTATTATTACAACTCCACTCATCAGAGGTAATTATATTGTTTCTTTTTAGTATATTTTAATGAAAGCTTGTTTGAAAAAAAAAACTATTTTTAATTTGTATTTTCGAGTGTCGGAAGAAAATTGTTTTTTTTTTCGATTTTCTAGATACAACTAAATTTGGATAAAACTGACCGTGAAACTCCTCTATTAAACCTAGAAGTTCAATTTTCTAATTGATCCCAAATCATGTACCTTTTTCGGTCTTCCACTATCAAAAACTATTATCCTAATAAGTCCGAAACATATTATAAAAAGGATTTTAACGAAATCGATGACGTTCAGCTTTTATCATTGAATCGTATAATTTAATAATAATTGTAAATACGCAGAAATGAAAGATATCTATTTAAATTTATGATAACAGATTTCCCGGATCTACTCACAAATTCCCTGAATTTTCCCGTATTTTACAATCTGCACAAAATTCCCGACAAATTCCCGGATATCCCGAGTCGTTATCTGTTATAGATCCTAGATGAAAATATATGAATAAAGTGTTATACATTATTATTAAGAATGTAAATATAAAGTATTAATCAACATTCAGGTTTAATAAACGTGGATTGAAATGAAATGCGTGGTTTAGCTACAAAAGGCACCCATTATAGTATATTTCATAAAGTAATAAAATACAACGGTGTTAGACACAGTACAATACTGAAATAATAGTGTTATTCAATATAATATGTACAATTTACGACGAAAATGCAGTAGATTTTGAACTAAGATTAGCTACTTAAAATAACATTAATAAATATCTAAGGAGAATTAGAGATAAAGTGACTATCGGCATATCTTAAAAAGATACTCTTCTTTTTTATGACTGCTACTATTACACTCTCCTTCCAAACCCCTTTTTCGAAAGTAGAAAACATCGAGCGACGAAAATCTGCAGAAAATAGAAGTCATGTACACTTGAGAGCTCGAAATTACTTTCGAGAAAGAGGTTTTTTTTTGCAGTCGGTTTGCACCGATTTATGGCTCGTGAGTCTTGATTTGAATTCAGCGATAAACTTAATGTAAAGGAGAGAACAGGGTTTGTTAAGATATCGACAGAAATAAGTATAAAAGTCATTGGTACGTACAGCAAGTTTCTGGTGTGTATACTTCAGGGTGCATTAGACTGTGTCAAAGCTCGCTGTAACTTCTCTCTATGATTCTACGAGACTACAAGTTTCGGGTACTTGATTCGATAAAAGAAAGATTCGATCGGGTAGAAAATAAGATCTGTTTCGGTCACTCTCCACGAGATATTGTTTGCAATATCTTGGCAGACCGTGGCAATAAAAATGGCTACGCGACCGACTTGGCGACGTGCAATTTTCGAAGTCTGTTAAAATTTAAAAAAAGTGGATAAGAAAATGAAAGATCAATCGTGGTTCTCAGATTCATGCTTGGCAACAATAGGGCAGGGAACCTCGATCGTGGCAAATGCCGCCAAAAATTTCTGTATAAAAATACGAAAAATAATGGGGTGTGGACTGCCTTAAGATGAGCTTACGATTAAAATTTGTCTCTAAGCCCTTCCAAAACACGTACCACACGCGATCTAAAGTAAATATAAAAACTTAACTAATTATCAAGGTTAGATATAGAGACGATAAAAAAGGTTGTACAAATGACTTGACGTAAGAATATATAATATTACATATTCGATATACATATATTCTGGAAATAATATAAGCTATAGGTTATATTATAATTGTTGTATAAACCTTTAATATTACATTATATTACAGAGTGGTATGTGCGTTGTATTGACATTCCCGAGTGAATCAATTCCAAATTAATCCTAAAATTGAGAAGTCTTCAGAATTCACTCTCGCAAAATCCAAAGTCGGGCAGTAAAGAGAAAAATCAAATCATCACATTTGTTCTACTCAGGAATTCCAATTTTAAATTAAATTCGTTCCCGCGGTAAAATGAATCCAGATCGCTGATTCCGAGCTTGAAAGTGTCTTGGGCGTGTCGATGATACAGGAAAATATTCATCTACTTTTTAAAAAAGCTGGTGAGGACTTTCGATACGCGAAGACTATCTACTAACTCTTCAGTGGAAAGCAATCGGAAACTTTCAAAAATAACTTTCTTTATTCTTCGTTTAAAAAAGACTATACTAAAAATTTGATCTCATTTCTCTTTGTGGTTTGCAGACCTTCGAAGTTAAACAGTACTTTCGAAAAGGATCTGATATTGAGAAACGTCTCCTTCCACTAAATGTGGCGGTACTCAGAGATTGATGGACATGTCTTGGTCATATGGGGTGAGGTTGGTCTCTGATGAAGAAGGAGAGGTAACTGCTGTCGAAGTTGGGCTAATGGGTGACTGAAGAGGCGTTGAACTTGCTGGCATTTGCGACGTTGGACTTTCCAAGGTTGAGTTCCAATGACTTCTGTCTGTTCCGTCGCCGCCATCATCGGAAACGATGGAGATGTCGGCAATGATTCCGCTTTCTGTAATCAAAAGTTCAATTATGTCCTTCGTTTTTTTAGACTTTGTTTTAGGAGGGAAATAGGGAACTAAGGGAAGAGGTAGTAGAGGAAGTGGAAGTTAAAGAGGAAGAAGTAGGGAAAGGGGATGATAGCGACGGGAGGGAAATATGCAATCGAGGAGAGGAGTAGGGAAGTGAGGATGAATAAAGGAAGTGGAGGTAGAGGAGGTAGAGGAGGGGGAAGTAGGGGAAGGGGAGGATATCGGGGGGAGAAGCAGTAGGGAAGTGAAAATGGGTAGGGGGAGTGGAAGTAGAGGAGGGAAAAGTAGTGGAAGGGAGCATAGGTGCTACAGGTCACTGAATTCCAGAAAGTCAGGGAAACTGATAGTCAGAGAATTTTCGATAAATTGAGTTGAAGTTAATTTTATTATTTTATGTAACACGTGTATGGTGTCCTCGTTTCTCGGCATGGTTTAAAGCAGCAAAGTGGGTCTTTGTTGGTGGTTGACTACTAGACTACTTTACCAGCCTTGGCAGAGAAAGTGCACTTTGACCGCCTCGGCGTATGTATGCGCATTCGTTATTTCGCCCCACGCGTACTGTTTTACGCGGAACTTATCCCTTTGAACTAACCTCAAACGTGATACGTAATTTCATGAGAAAACTCGAAAACCATACTCTTCTTACATAAAATATTGTGTGTACCGAGGAATTGTCTTTTTACGGCCGAGCGTGAGTTTGCAATAACTCAGCTACGCCTCGTTCTTGCAAACACACACTCCTTGAAAAATTATCTTTTTGGATTGAAAATTTATCTATTTTGTTGAATTTGAATGAAAAATTATATTTTTGGTTTAAAATTAGTTTTTTTTTTAATTAAACATTAATTATTTTAACTAAAAATTTACCTATTCTTCATTTAAGGTCGAAATTTAATTTACTTTCTCATGAACCATTTTATGCACCGAAATCAGAAAATTTAACTATTCTATTTAAAATAAAAAAGTATCTGTTTTGGGTCAAAGTTCAGTTATTTTGTTAAAAAATCGTCTTTGGTAAGAAAGTAATCCCTTTAGTTGAAACTCCGTTGGTTAAAAATTTATTTCTTTGGTCGAAAATGTAACTATTTTGTTGAAAATTCTTTTCTTTTATTGAAAATTGATTTTTCTAACTGAAAATTTAACTATTCTATTTTTGGGTTAAAAAATCAACTGTTTTACAGGAAATTCATATTTTTTTGTTTAAAAATTCAACATTTTGGATCAGATTTTTTTCTTTATTGACTAAAAAATCTTTTTTACATGAAAATTCAACTCTTTTGATGAAATTTCCTATTTGGGTTTGAAAATTAGTCTGTTTTAGTAGATGATTAAACTATTTTGTTGAAAATTCATTTTTTTAGTCATATTTAACTGTTTTTGATTGAAAAGAAAAATATTTTATGTCGGAAATATCCAACTTTGGTTGAAAATTTAACTATTTTGTTGAAAATTCCTTTTTTTCTCGGTTGAACATTTATTGTTTTGAATGAAAATTTAGTTCTTCAATTTTTGGTTCAAAATTTATCTTTTTGAGTTAAAAGCTCAACTATTTTGGTTGAAAATTCAGGTATTTCACGTATGTGTTACGTAATTTTTGGATGACCCCTTATAAGATTCTGTATGACTGTTGTCACTAAAAGTGTTAAAAATATATTTAGAAACAAACATGTTTTTCGCACTTTCATTATTGATATCCCAGGTGTAAGGATAGTTGGAGGAGGGAGGGGAAGGATGGGAAAAGAATTGGTGCTGAGGGGAAGGATATTAAGTGTAGCGAGGAGAGCTGAAGGAGGAAAAGAGTGGAGATAAGAACGGTGAAGAAAGGGGAAGTGAGGGTGAGTAGAGAAGGAAAGGTATTAGAAGGGAAGTGCGAGGAGGAGTAGAGGTGGGAGAAGTAGGTGCAGGATTGCGAAGTGAAGGGGGAAGTAAGAGGTAGTAGGCGAAGGGAGGGGAGTTATGGTAAGTAGAGGGGAAGTGGGCGGAATGAGGGGGAGTACGCGTGGAAAAGTATGGATGGAGGAGACTGGAACGACTTAATTAACGTCTTAAGAGTGTACGAAACCTTTGTTTATAGGCGCCGGCGCCTACTTTGATTAATTTTTTCTTTTTGGCCTGTGTACTTGAAATGTTAGGGTTTTTTAGACAAAGAAATCCGTATTTGAACTTGAAATTGATTTTTGTTTCTTTATTTAAAAACCCTTACATTTCAACATCACACCAAAAAGAAAAAACATCTCTTACATAAAAAATGAAAATCGTCAGCCTCGACTGTTGTAAATATTTCTATTGTAACTTATTGAGGATTTTGAAATTAAAATACAAACTTACCGACGCTACATTGGCTATTAAGTGTAGTGCTACGATGATGCGGTCTAGGGCTTGCATCTAGGCCCAAATTGAGAGTATTTGGTGGACCACTGCTTCCTCCACTGCTAGAAGACGAACTGACGGAAATGACACTGTGAGGTCGTCTACTGCCTCTACCAGAATCGTCAGACAATGATACAGCAATTGAGTTCCTGAACCTAGGCGCTAAAAAAAAGAAAATAATTAAGATTATTATTGATTTTATGAAAGCCGCGATTGACTTTTAGTAAATAATGTAAAATTGGACAGCCACTGGTCCAGAAATCCTAAAAGAAGGCCGGGAAATTTGAGTGAATTTTATTTTTAACCGACAATTTCGTTAATTCTTCATAGAAAAATCTTTTTTGGGATGTTTTAGGTGCAGAGTGAAGAACCAGGAAAACCCCTCTAAAACTTTTGAATGTCGAAAAGAAATCAACTTACTTTTCGATAGTTGGGCGACGCTGATCGAGCGATCGTTAATCTGATCCGCGCTAGGCCTGATGTCCAAACACGGTTTGTTTCCAATTCCCATACTTGACATCTCTGCCATACGCACTTCTGCAATGCAAAATGTACAAAGTCAATATTCAGTTCTTTTTTCGACTTTTTACACATCTTTTCTATTTACTTGAAGAATTGTCAATTTTTTTACCTCTGTTTCGAAGCGCCTGTTTCCATAGAAGATTACTAAGTTCCTCAGTCCAGGCTTTCTTGATATCCTCACTGGCGCACTGCAGCGTATACGTATCGCCAGGTTTTCTTTTTCTGAACCAGATTTCGAACTTTGTAGGTGAATCAGCAATCACGGCAGTCAATCCAATGTCCGTCGTTTTTATACTGTGCTTGTATATGTAAATGTCGAGGTTCTGAAAAAAGGGATAGTTAATTTTCTTCCAAAAAAATTGCCTCCTTCGCAAACCATGTCTCTTATTTTTTATTTACCTTTCTGTCAGGGAACCTTCTAGCCTTGCTGAATAGTATCAGATCCTCGAAAAGAAACACCTGGCGCAAACACTTTTTGCCCTTTCCCTGCCAGACCAAAAACTCATTTTGCCTCAGTAATCTTCCTTGTTCTTTCACATTCACCTGCAATGAAAGAAAACCGATATTAAACAATCTTCGATATTATTTACATTATACTTTAAGCAGTCCTCGGACCATTGATCTTTTTGACACTTTCTTTTAATGGTGCAATTATTTGGCTACTATTTTCAAATAATGACACTCATGCTACTATTTTCTCATATTGCTCGCTAATGCAACTTTTTTTTTCTTTGCCTTTAAAGTTATTTTCAAACTTCTCTGCTAGATTGGCTTAAATAACATATCAGCTATCAGAGAATATAAAATTTTTCAAACATTTTGAAGAAATTTTCAGAGATATTACAAATTTCAAGATAATTTACGAAATTTACGGAATTCTAAAGTATTTCGTGAGATTTTTCGAAATTTTATCAGGCCTACGCGATTTTATAGAATCTTCAAGGACTTGAAGGATTTAAATAATTTCAATGGATTTGAAGGATTTGAAAGATTTTATGGTATTTTAACAATATTTCAAGACATTTCAAAGATTTCAAGGGATTTTAAGAACAGAATCAAAGATATCAAAGGATTTTAAAGATTTCAAGGGATTATAGTGAATTAAAAAAAAATGTCTTGAAAACTTTAGGGAGTAAATTAAATGGAACGAAATTTTAAGGAAATTCAAGGGATTTCTACAGATTTCATGGAATTTTAGGGAGTCTTAAAAGATTTCAAAGATTTAAATATTTTTAAAGGAATTTTAAAAGTTATTAAAAATTTCAAGGTGTACGGTATTTCAAAAAGATTTCGAAAGATTTAAGGGATTTTCAAAATCTCAAAGGATTTTAAAGAATATATTGTATTTTAAAAGATGCTGAGGAATTTCATGATATTTCTAAGAATTTTATAGGATTATAGAAAATTGCAAGTGATTTAAAAATTTCAAATGATTTCGTAAAATTTCAGATGATTTAAAAGATTTCCAGGAATTTTTACGGTATTTACCAAATTTCAAGTTATTTCCAGGAATTAAACCATACTATTATAAGGAATTTCTATAGATTTCAAGGGTTTTCAATAGATTTTAGTGAATTTTAACGGATTTCAAAGATTTCAAGGGATTTCAAAGCTTTTACGGTATTTTGAAAGATTTTGATGTATTTAGAGAAGCTTTATCATTATAATAGAAATAGAATCGTTTCTGCTGAGGGAAAAAAGTTTGTGGGCTGACATCCGAAAACAGTGATTTTTTTAAATCGGTTAAAATCTTTTATTCTTATTCCTTATTTAAAAATTTAAAAAAATGCCTATTGGTTCAGAAATCATGGCGAATTTTTCATACGCACAGTTTTTACTAGTGAACAAGAATAAGAAATTAGCAATTGAAAATAAATTTTTGTTGCTAAATTTACCATTTTTCCAATGTGTGAAAAATATGTTTTTTTATTTAGTCATATCTGCACATTTTGGAAAGAGCTGAGTATTTCGAACCGGAATTTTCTTCGGCTTGAACTAAAGAAACATTTGATCATTTTTATTTTTCGGAATTTTTTTCCCATAAAACAAAATAATAAGATGTTTCACTTTGCTAAAAATTGTTCACTGCCTCATTTCTTATATTTTTGTTGTCGATAAGTTTGTTATTTATGAACACAGCATTTGGGAAATCATTTTTTTTAAAAATATTTTCTTGTAAATTTCCGATCATATTATGGTCCTGAGTTTTGAATTTGAATCTTTTGAAAATATAACTTAAATTATTAATTGAGTATTAAAATTAAGTCATTAAATTTATAATAAACTATTTTCAATTTTCAAATAATTTCAAATAGATTCATAATTACACGCTTTTATTAAATTTCAAATCCTATGTTCAGATATTATTTGCGTCTAAAATATTCTATTTTTAACCCATTGCAAATTGAAATTTGTTGATTAAAAAAGGGCCTTTTTCAATATTTAGCAATATTTAACTTATTATTTAAAATGAGCAATTATAAATCAAATATCTAAAACTAAAAAACTTGAAAAATTGAATTGTTACAAATAGAAAGCCTTGAATCGTTTAAATTTCAGAGTGCTAAATTTAAACTTTGAAGGTCATTTCGTTGAATTTTTAATGTGCTTGTGAAAGGTTGGAAATCCGATATATAACTAACAATTGAAAAAATATTGATTTCAAACGACTTAGAATTAAAATAATTAAACTTCTAATTTAAAAGGTGTTTAATTTTAATCGATTCATTTACAAATGTTTAAATTTTAATATGAGTCTAAAATTTCAAATTTTGTAGTTTAACGTCATTTAACTGAAAATTACTCAATTGAATAATGTTGAGAGCTTTCATTTTATATGTGTAAATTACACAGAGTTTCAAGTAAACATTTCTTAAGCCTCAATTTTAAAAGTTTAATTATCAAAAGATTCAAATTCAATACTCAGGACCCTAATACTATTGGAAATTTACTAGAAAAAATTTAAAAAAATGTTTTCAAGAAATTCCGTGTTTATAAATAACAAACTTATCGACAAAAATAGCAGAAATAAAGCAGAAAAAAATTTATAATAATAATTTTACGCAGAAAGTAAAAATTTCTATTTAAACTTATGACCGGAATTGCAGACTGAAAAAATAGTTAACCCTATGTAATATTTAAAAAACTGGATGACACTATTTTGCTACTATTTTAAAAAATGGTTGTTACTATTGATACTATTTTGAATTTATGAAATTAGTCCGAGGCCTGTCGAGGATGCAGATCCGGATTTAAAAACGTACATCGCAATCTCGAAGCGAGTCCATCGCAAGAAGGTCGTTTCCATGTCGAAGTTGAAACCGCACCATTTGTTCGGCTGCTCTTAAGTCTGCTTCGCCCTCAACCATTGGTTTTTCAGTATCATCCTTCTCGTCTTTATCAGCATCGCTTATAGGATCTGAAAATTCAGTACCGGCTTTGACCAGTTGTTGGAGAAGCAAAGCATATTTGCCCATACGTTGCACAGGCTTTAAAAGATAACTCGCAAGATCCATTTTGTCTCCCAGTTCCATCTGCTTCGCTTTGAAGAAGTTGCTTCCGTACTCTGCCATCAGGGAATCCGAATTCGGTTTGTTTTTGTTGTACAAGGCGTAAAGGTAGAATTTCTTCTCCTGCAAGGATCAATAATTATATTAGATATTATATGTTCCATTTTAAAGCAATACACTCAACTCCCGATATAAGACCCCCCAATTTACAAACCGCTCGAGGGCCGCACTCTCAGCGCCTTAGTTTCATCAGGTTGCGTCATGCGTCCAATTCCAACAGAAATGGTTCATGCGACCCTGCCTGTTTACGTTTGGATCGACTGGGTTTATGTTAAAAGCCACTGAAAGCCATGCCCGAACCCGAAATTTTAAGTTCCAGTGTAGCTTCATTTTGCATATTTCACTAATTTTAACTTTCTTTGTTATTCTTTATTCCCATAATATTGGATATTGTCGTTGAAATATCTGAATATTGTTACACTTTTAACCCAACATACATATTTCAATTTAACACAAACTTACTAAAAGCAAGATGTAGTAAATTTAATGGAATTCACTTAAGAAGTATCAGAGTCCATCGGTAAAGTGCGAATAAAACTGACGGTGTGACGTATTTACGATCACGTCATTATTTCCTCACTTTTTATTTGTTCTTTTAATCATAAAAAGGAATTTGTGTGTTTTTTCTTGTTTTTTGAATGCTAAATATACAAGTTCAAGGAATAATTCTTCACAGAAGACGTCACGTTATAAAATATACATTTTACATCAGTTAATACAGTACATGAAATGTATAATATGAAGTATCTTAATAGTGCAAAATTCGAAACCTGTACAGCTGATACTTTTCAGCGCAGTAAATATAGTTCGTATACAATGATTTTTATAGTTTCCTTACAAAAAAATTTTTAATTAGTGAGTGTAATTACAGTTTTTGATAAATATTATGAAATATGAAACAAAATAAAATACTTATATTTAAATAAGAAGAAAAAGAAAGCAATAGACGATATTTAAATAACAATTAGTAGAATGAGTGTAAGAACTACAATTCTAAAACAGTAAAATTAATTAGAATTAATATAGATACTATATTGAACTTGGCTCTATGTGCAACAGGATGTCCAAACGCGAAAGTAATATTATGATAATGTCTGCGACGTGTTTGTTATGTAAGTCTCTATAATGCGCATACCTCTCTGAAACGTATCATTTTCTTTTATAATCAACGATTAATTGATGGTATTCATAACCAGAGTAATAATTTTAATTAAAAATTTGACTCTGATACTCGCATTTTTTAAAAAGCCCTATGGTTTAAAACCTTCTGAAACAGACACATAATACAATGTTACTTATTTATCGTTTTACTTGGGATGGTAGTATAGAGATTAAAGACCTAGGTATTTATATTTAAATATATGAGGCGTACATAATTTCGAAACGTATTATTATGTTTTTCAGTGAAATATTCATGTTCCAAAGTTCCATTTCCTAGAAGAGAATTTAAATTTCCAGGCAACATGAGGAGTTACTTAATTCTTGGTTTCTACGAGAATAATCGGGTCTCTAAATTGACTTTTACATTTCCTCCTATAACCTAACAAACCAAAATCTATCAGCACACACGAATCTGTAAATTTCAATCTGTCGAAATGAATACTCGCAGCCTAGTCAGACCTTTTGTGTAATCGGAATAAATTTTGCATGAAAATCTGAATAATTTCGGACCCGGAACGAGGAAATCAAATATTCTATTATATAGCCTTTATCGAAATTGAGAAGTCCGCAGATCATCGTGTCATTGTGCTCATTCGTGTCCTCGAACCTTTCAAAATATTGAATTGGAAAATAACGACCGCAATACAAATCACTCAGAAAACAACAAATATTTTCAAAGAATAGATAAGTACGATGCCAAAAAATGGGACCATATTATTGATCTTAGTAATCCTTTACGTATTAATAAATTTAAAAACTGCTGCGAAGTACTATGGATTTATTAACTATGGATGTAATTATTTGTGTTTATTTCATGAGAACTTTGCTTCCTCAAAGATATCATGTAGGTTTTCCTTTAACAAAAGAAACAAATTGAGACTTTCAATATTTTTCAAGCTTAAGTTTCTGTCTTGCCGAAAATCTTATTTTCAGAACATCAGAGAGCTCATCGAAATGTGAATTGATGTGTTCTGTACAATGAACAACTTTTTAAATTCCGGTATTGTTATATTCCAAATTAAAAAAAAAATGTTTTCTTTATATAAATAATGTAACCTTTTTTTCAATTTTCTAAGTCGCTATTGATTGACCAAGAATGGACATCGGAAGTCGTCAATAGGCCAATCAACGCGTCTCGGAAATGCGAACAATTGAGCCGCTGGATAGTGTAAGGGCACATAAAATTCACATGGCCATTCCGGTTGGAACCTGTTTTCTTTAGAGTCGATTTTGAAAATTAAATTTTTGAAAAATATGGCTTCGTAGGAAATTTCATGCCCATATGTTTCAAAAATTTAATTTTCAAAATCTATTTTAAATACAACAGAGGCCAAACAGAACGGCCATGTTAATTTTATATGCCCTTACACTATTCGGCAGCTCTGACATAGTCCTAACCCACGTGGAAAGATTCCCTGGAAAGTATTCCACGGAAATTGTACGGTATTTCTATTTGGGAATTCCGTCCTAGAAAACACTTTACTATCAGTATCTCTACCCCTGGTCGACTCCAGGAGGTCTCAACCGTCGTCCCAACACATTCCGTTTGCACTAGGTGTACAAAATAGATCTCCCTCGAGGAAGTTATGTTCCAAATGAAGATTGACCGAAACCCAACCCTTTTTTTCATGCCCCATCATTATACAACAACTTTCAAGTACACCAGGGGTAAAAAGTACGTCTTCCTCGAGGAAGTTAACTCCTAAGTAAAGATTGGCCGCAAGCAACCCATTTTTCTCATGACCTGTCATTATACAACAACCTTCAAGTGCACCAGGTGTAAAAAGTACATCTTCCTCGAGGAAGTTAGGTTCTAAATGAAGATTAACCACACCCACCCCATTTGTCTTATGACCTGTCATTATACAACAACTTTCAAGTGCACCAGGGGTAAAAAGTACGTCTTCCTCGAGGAATTTCAGTTCGAAGTAAAGATTGACCGCAACCAATCTATTTTTCTCATAACCCGTCATTATACAACAACTTCCAAATGCACCTGGTGTAAAAAATACATATGGTACTTATATATAATTCCTCTAAAGGAAGATGTATTTTTTACACCTAGTGTACTTGGAACTTGTTGTATAATTACGGGACATAAAAAAAATGTGTTTGTTGCGGCGAATCTTCATTTAGAACTTAACTCTCTCAAGGCAGATGTTTTTTTATACCTCGTGCACTTGGAAGTTGTTTTATAATGATGTGGCATGAGAAAAATGGGTTGGGTACGGCCAATCTGCATTTAGAACTTAACTTCTTTGAGGAAGATGTATTTTTTACACCTGGTACACTTAGAAGTTGTAGTATAATGACGGGTCATGAGAAAAGTGGGTCATGTTCTGTTAGTATTAATTTAGAACTTGACTTCCTCGAGAAAGATGTATTTTTCACACGTGGTGCACTTGGAAGTTGTATTATAATGACGGGTCATGAGAAAAGTGGGTTATGTTCGGTGAATATTGATAATTTAGAACACTCGAGATCGAATTCACAGCTAGTTTATATGGTTTTCCGGAGGGACTAGGGGAATTAAACTTTTTTGTCAATCTTTCATCATTAGCTGGAACCATTTAAATACATAAAATTATAGATCTCAAAGTCAGGGCATTCTCAGCATTTTTTCGAATTTTTATATGTTAAGGGTAGAAAATTTGGATGTTCGATATGAGCTAGGCGGATGAAACTTTTTCTGTCATCAAATGGAACCATTAAAAACCGTAAAATTTTAGTTGTTTAACTTTAGGACCTGTCATGACTGTGGACCTCATGACCTGTCATTATACAACAAACTTCAAGTGCACCAGGTGTAAAAAGTACATCTTCCTCGAGGAAGGATATGTACAGAATAGAATATTATATATATAAATATATATAAATGCCCACTATATTATATATATGTTATATATATATATTATATAATATACCCTTTTAAAGGGTTTTATGTTATTATATATGCAATATGCCCAATAATTTTAATTTTCAAAATCGATTTTAAATACAACAGAGGCCAAACAGAACGGCCATGTTAATTTTATTAAAGATTTACAAATTTTAACCAATGTTAAAAACAATGTAAATGTTTAAAATGTTTTTTTTTTAAACAATGTAAAAACAATAAATAAATAATATTAAACCCTTTAAAAGGGTTTCCGTGGAATACTTTCCAGGGAATCTTTCCACGTGGGTTAGGACTATTATGGACATTTAAATAATAATATTATATATATATAATAATAATATTATTAATTAAATAAAATGGGCAATTAAATAAAAATATATTCGGAATAGAATATACAGAATATACATGACAGGTCTGCAGACAGTCGGTGGACAGTCCTGTCATGTCAATTTTAGGGTATTTTTATGATGTTTTTTATTATTAGGGATTTAATTATGGTGTGTTCCAAAATATTTAGAGGGTTAATTCTTTTGCCGAATCATTTTGGCACCAAACGATCCTATTATCCTATTATCTCCTCTTAGGTGTTGAAATACGGTATGTTTCGGAAGGTATAGGATGTTGATACTTTTACGGCATTATTTCAGCACAAAAATATCCTATTATCACTAGTAAAATTTTATGTCTGGAATTTGGGATTTTTAAATGATTTTTTCATTCCATAGGTGTTGCATAGGTGAGTTTTCCGGAAGAGTTAGGGGTGTGATACCCTCTGGGCATCATTTTGGCACAAAATAATCCTACTGTAAACAGTAAAATTTTAGGTCTGGAAGTCATGTCATTTTTTATGATTTTTTCAATTATTAGGGGTAACATTGGAGTGGGTTTCGGAGGTATCAGGGAGATGAAACTTTTGTGAGTATCTTCGGTCATTAAATGGAACCATTTAGAACTTTAAAATTTTTATTCTCGCGCAAAAAATTTATTTTTTAAATTCGTTTTTTGTAAACATTGCAAACTTCAGCGATAGTCCAGGCGCCCTATGAAAAATGGTGCACTAATTAATACCTGAAATTTGACTGAAGAAAAGTTCAGTTAAAAATTTAGATTTCACAAATATCTAAGCAATGACGGGTCGTACATTGAGATTCGTTAATTTGTTTAATTTGAAAAATAAAAACCGTCCGAAATTGTCTGTTCTTAAATATGGAATTATTTTTGCAATAATCAAGCAACAAGTTTTACAGTTTTAGAAAATATGCTCCATGCCACTTTTAAGAAGTGTGCAAAACTTCAGCACAAAATAATTAGTAGTTTTCCCAAGAACTCACTTTTGATTAAAAAATGGAAATGTATGTAGGAATTTCTCTCTATTTTGCGTCAAATATGCCAGGGTGCCTGTTGAAAGCAATAGAAAGGAGTGCGCCTCCTTCGGAGTAATATGTTCATGATATTGAAATTTCTACAAATATATATATATAATTAAAAACTAAAGGTTAACAACCACCGCAGGGTCCCACTGGGAGCAACTGTCATCTAAAAAATTTTGGACAAAATCGAGTGCGAAGCACGAGATACGTGATGAGAATGTGTTCGTTAAAGCCAAAGGAGCTTTAACAAGAGAGAATTCACAATCACCAAATTGCAGTTATCGATGATTTGACCTTTAATTTTAAAAGGTCTGGGCGCAAGTGTGGGGGAAATACAAAGACCGAGCGCACAGCGCGAGGTGAATACATCATCAAGCGCGAAGCGCGAGATAAATATGCAATAGAGCGCGAAGCGCCAGAACCAACAGCCGCGCAGCGGGCAGATTTTTTTGTTTATAATATTAGGCAATTATTTAAAGAATTTTCATTTGTTTAAACAATTTTTTCTCTTGTAAATCGTAAAAAGTTATTATCTGGAGTTAAGGACGCAGTTAATGAATGTTAAGAATGATATTTTTACCAAATAATTTAAAGAATTAATATCACTTGCTCCTTTTCAAAGGAATGATGGAGATTATTCTAGTTTTTTCGAATCCCTTACGCTAGGTCGCTCATTAATCAGTATTTTCTTATCTCAAAGAAATAGATGTGATAAAAAATAACTATCCATAATGTAACTAAAAAAAATTGTAAAATGATTTTTGTGTAAAAATTTAGAGTCAAGGCACTGGCCTTGATCCTCAATCGGACACTTATAAACGTAAACAGTCAGCAGCGTGGAAACTATTACACTCGAACTCCAAAGATACGAGAATCTCGGGAATCGGGAACTCCCAAGATACGAGCGTGGAAGGTGCTCCCACTTCTGCGACGTTTAGATTTCGGGGGTAATGCGTGAGAACGCACCAGGCCTACTACGCGCATTCGCGCGTATGCAATTCACAGTGAACAAAGGTCCAGAATTCGACGTTTATTCGCGCGCGCCTCACTCCCGAATAGGATGGGTACAGGGGAAAAAATTCGGCTCGCATCTTTGAAGTCGGGACGCTCATATTTGTGAAGTGCTCGTGTCTTTGGAGCTTGCATCTTTAGAGTTCAAGTGTACTCCAATTTCTCTGTGAAACTGCGTGGGCCAGCTATTCTAGGAATTCGTCCATCGGTGGTCCTAATTTTGGAAGTTGAGTATATGTTAAAGAAAAAATATTAATCCTGAGATCAGAATCTGTACCATTCGTCCCGAGAAAGAATAACTTTCCCCGATTAAAAGAGGCAAACATTTTTGATTCAACAAACAATAATGTCTTGAGCATTTCAAAATTAGTTCAAAAATACCTGAAAACTCGTCACTTATCCAATGAAAATAATTTATGTTAAAAGGGTTCCAAAAAAAACAGTCTGTAACATGAATTTTACATAAACTGCTATTTTTCTTTTTTTGGGTCATTTTCCGGTCCCAATACCAAGTAATTGGGCCGGTCAATATTAAAAGTTATTGGTGTAAATTATTATTTGAAGATTCCTTGAGAGGTAAATAAACTTTAGATTACAAAAAGTTAATAAAAAGTATTTATATTTTCCGTTGGTTCGAAAGCCGATCTTTTCTCATTTAAACCCCCATGTTAATTTAAAAAGAAGCCGGGGGCACGGGTCCATGTTGACCAATTTAAAGAAAAAAAACGAAATTTCTTCTTCCGGAAAAGGAACAAATTAGGGCTATCGCTGAAGCTTCTTTATAGATTTACTGTTTTCCTTCAGACATCCCATTAAAGAAAAACAATTCTGAATTACACTTTAGGCGTTTCTTGCACACTGTTGCTGCTTTTTCCCATAAAAAGGGTATATTGATAAGATATTTCCTGAGTGAAGTCATGTCTTCTATGTAGCCATAGAAGCACTAATAAATAAGGAAGAAGATACTCAGTTTGCATTATTTAAAAGTTCTAAGAGCACTGTATTTTAGTACTTACAGGGATCCCCATCAAGTCACATGTCGCAAGTCTCTTTGCGGTTTATCTCACCTGCGAGAAGTCACATTTGTGGCTTCTGAAATGTGCAGCATCTCTCCGGATCGACCAATCTCCCATGCGCCATCTATCAACCAATGATAATTTTAATTCTTCACAGTTTAACCTTGAATCATGTTTACTGTCATGAACAATGTCAAAACTGGAAAACAATTGAATTTTGTTCAACGTTTGTATTATAAATGTAGTGCCTTTTGTATGCAAATGTAAAGGGGTTGAACAACAAAAATTAACGTGAAATAAGTTGATTCAACAGAAAAATATATGATGACTGGATAATTAGAACCAATAAATATTTCGGAATAGGCCCTCAAACATCTTTGTACCATTCCAGAAGAGCCACGGTTTTCGTAAACAGAAGCACCCTTACGAATTTTTATATTGTATGGATGATGTAGAATTTAGATGGTGTCGTTCATCTAGTAATGGCTTTTCCAAAAAGCGAGAGGGTAATAGTAATAAAATTTCAACCATTCTTTTTCACATAATTTATTTCTTGACTTTTCCTGCTCGATTTTAAAGATTCTTGCAAACTTTTGTAACCTTTGACTTTTATATTATAAAACGAACATAATTGGTTTATTTTTTGAGTTCTAAAATGTATCCTAGAATGAAGAAAATCGGAACCGGGCACCTGGAAATATCACCGTTCGTTCCGGGAAGCGCAGAACCAGATCTTAAAATGGCTCTCTATGGAATATTGATCTATCCCTAGAGGTAAAAGCGATACTTATTTTTAGAATAAGTTAATTATTCGCGTCAGTTTTGTCGCATTCGTGACGTGACCCGGATTATTGAGTGCCTGACCCAAGTTCGGTTGATAGCCCCACCGCAGTGGAGTTTAATTGAATCTTTGTCTTATCATAGCTAACTGCGGTTGATACGTTGGACAATACATTTATCGAAACCTGAGAAGACAGATGGCGAATACCAGTCAAAGAATCTTCGCAGATAACGCAACGTCTGGCCTTACCTTACCTCACCTTTTTTTCGATGAAGAGCGTTGTTCTCAACTACGGATTATTAAAATACCATCACAAACATAGGACATAAGAAGCTCCACCCCAAGGAATTCCTATTTCGATCCTATCGAGGTCGTTTCTACAAAGGATTGTGATTGCAGTTAATTACTTTAGAAGGAGACATTTTTATTAGTTATTTTTCTTTCGCTCAACTGACCTTAATTGAGACTACTGCCGTGGCACTGCACCTATCATCTGATCTTTAATAGCGCTATGGCCATTAGTATGGAAAATCATCTTCGTTTGATTGACAGAACCCTCGAAATCATTGGGTAGCAATATTCAGATTGTTGGAACCAAGCTTTCTTTTTTTTTAATTCTATGGGTTGCCTCTTTCAATTTTTCTATTGCACTCCTCACGCTCTCTCTGTGTCCGTCACTCTCCCTTACTAGATAACTTTTGTTTGGTGACATTTTCAGATATTGTTGATAGATGGTTTTTCCCAGAGTTTACACTATTTTTCAAATAGAATATAACTTTATGAAAAATAACAAGGTTCACTAAGAAAGAAAATTAAAAAGTGCTTGCACATAAATGTTTGAATGGTTATAGTTTGGACGTTTTCAGCCAAAGTTTCACATAGATTAGGAGAATAATCACGCTGGAGCAAGCAAATTTAGGTAGAACGTGGAATCGGAAGAAAAAAACTACAAACAAGTCATTGTTCTTGCTTATAAAGCGAACTAGAACTTATTTTACACCACCTAGCAAAAAGAAACTGACAACTCAAAATCGCCATTTTTCTTCAAGCAGCGCTGGCATCATAACTCTCCTAAGTTTTGCAATAAAAATTGTCGCGAAAGATTACCGACGTAAGGTCTTATCTTCCTTGCGACTTAGATTTGTGAATAAACATTTCACAGTATAATGTACAAAATACACGTTTATAAACACAAACGACAAAGAAGGTTTTTATGATTTTTTCTAATGTTTAGTAAAGTAGTTGTACGTTTAGTCTCGATCTTTTTTTAATTCAATAGCGGAGCAAGTCATGGAAATGAAGGTCAAAATAAAAAATTCGATAATTCTCTTTAAAACGTTTCGGTCACTGTTTAGGACGCTCATTAGTCAAAAAGCATTCATTAAGTCTGTAAAAAACATACAAATAACGTAGGAGATTCTATCAAACAAAAATAAATAAATAAACGAATGAAAATTTTAATGTTAAGTAATAGAAATAGAAGGGTTGCCTCGTAAAAGGAGGCCCTCAATTTAAAAACCATATTACAAGAAATAAGTATTAAGAACAGCGAAGAAAACGGAAGGTCAATAAGGAAAACGGAAAAACAAACATACCTGGTACATGTTAAAAATAGAAGAGAAAGTCAAAGTAGAAATCCAACAGAAAGTAAAAACATGATTTAGCATAAACATTAAGAGAAAACAATTAAAAATATAAATAAATAAGGGCGAAGCGCGACAACCTGCTTGGAACGTGATTTGGTACCTTGTTGATAAAAAAGTTTTCAACTATTTTTCTACGAGCTATATTGTGCCCCAATGATAGAATTTCAAAATTTTCCAAATCAAAGTTGTAGCCGGCATCAATATAATGTTTAGTAAGAGCAGTATGAGCAGCTTTATCAGGATTATTTTACAGAATAACAGGTTTATTTGATAGAATTCTTAGAATTTCACATACAGAATTTAGAATCAAAAACATAAATTTAATCACAGACACCTTAAAAGATAATGGTTTCCCAACCCATTTAATCAATAACGTTTTAAAGAAAGAAACTTTCCGATTATATAATACTGAATCTGCTTCTGGATCTAAAAACAAAAAAAAAGTATCTTATCTTGATTTCACAGTTTGTCCACACATAAAAGGTTTATTGGAAAAAATTGAACAAGTTCTAAGGTAGCAAAAAATCAAGATCATTTACAAACCGAATAATAGCTTCTCAAAATTATTATTTAGAAATCTCAAAGATCCACTTCCCAAAAACAAAATACCCGGAGTTGTTTATAAATACAATTGCGCTGTCTGTCCGTTTTCTTATGTAGGTGAGACTGGCAGACCCATAGAAAGCCATGGTCGCGAGCATAGATATTCTATTTCTGATCCTGATAAGACTACTAATACTGCTCTTACTAAACATTATATTGATACCGGCCATAACTTTGGTTTGGATAATTTTGAAATTCTATCATTGGAGAACAATAGAGCTCGTCGAAAAATAGTTGAAAACTTTTTTATCAACAAAGTACCAAATACAGTTAATCTTAGATACGAAAATAATTTATTTCCTGAAGTTTACAAACCTCTTACAAAATTTTAATTTTTATGTCTTTCAATTTACATTCTACTTTATCGACCCATTCATCACTTTCGGTTTTCTTGCTTGAATTCTCGTAATTTCCTTCAGTTGTTCAGTAACTCGTCTTCACGTTCCAAGCGGGATGTCGGGCTTTCGCCCTTATTTATTTATATTTTTTATTATTTTCTCCTAATATCTATCTTAAATCATGTTTTTACTTTCTGTTGGATTTCTACTTTGACATTCTCTTCGATTTTTAACATACACCAGGTATATTTGTTTTTCTGTTTTCCTTATTGACCTTCCGTTTTCTTCGCTGTTTTTAATATTTATTGCTTGTGATATAGATGTCAAAATGAGGGCCTCCTTTTATGAGACAACCCTTCTCTTCCTTTTACTTAAAATTTAAATTTTCATTCATTACTTTTTATTTGTGTTCGAAAATATCTTCTACATTATTTTTATTTTTTTTACAGACTTAATAAATGTTTTTTTGACTGTTGAGGGTCCAAAACAGTGACCGAAACGTTTCAAATAGAATTATCGAATTTTTTATTTTGACCTTCATTTCCATGACTTGTTTCGCTATTTGGTAAAGTATACGAGACTCGGGCAAAGTTAGCAATCGGGGAAAGTTGTTTATGTAGAAAAATCTTTTAGTTATTTGATAATATACCAGTTTCGTGCTTTAAATGACTCAGTTTTATACGAGGAATGAAACCATTCCCTAAATATCAATAAAAATGAGAGTTTCAAGAACAAATTTGGGTTTTTTTTTTTTAAATACAAAGTACAAATTTCAAACAGGCTAATAGAACTAATTACCAAAGTGGATCCTATTATCCGAGGCAGAAGATAAAATTATTTCTATTTTTACTATTTTTGCCTTATTGGAGAGAATATACTGCGTGAGAAGTTAAAAAAAAATTAAAAAATTACTCGAATTTTGTACCTCGAATTCAACTAGTGGCATAACCTAGGAAAGTTATAGCAGAAATCTCAAGTTGATACCAATTAGTCTTTGAAGTCTTATATTTGATTTAAGCTAACAAAAGTTAAAAAATCTTCACGAGTTTCCGAAATAAGACTAAAAATGTTCCAGCGTGTCTGCGCCGAATTTCAGTCGCTTTAGCAGCGAGTCTGGCCATCTGTGGTGCTCGCCTACTGACATTCGACGCAGACACGCTTGGACATTTATTGTCGAATCTTGGGACCCCTGAATATTATTAAAGTTTTATTGATTCAAATTAAATATGAGATTTCACAGATTAATTCCTGTCAATTTCAGTTTTTTTCCTCAAGTATCCTAAATCACAGCACGAGTAGAAGTTAAAAAACAAAATTTGGGAATTACTCGGCGACCACCGCTCCCGCGGTCGACAGCAGTAATCGTCGCCTGAAACTTGACATTTGAGGCTTGGTGGTATGAATTTGAGATTTTTGCTACAACTTTCCTGATTCACGCCACAAGTTGAAGTATAGGTACAAAAGTCGAGAAATTTTTGACTTTTTCTTAAATTTCGCACGTAGTGTATTCTCTCCAAAAGGTCAAAAATATCTCTATTAGGGCTCATTTGATTTCATTTCTTTTATTCAATGAGCTTTTTAAACTTTTTTCATAAAAGTTTTCGCTCCAATTTTTAACGGGTATTCACGTTTCAAAGTCAGCAGTGATTTTTAATAGTACTTTCACAAATCGGAAAAATGTGTATCACCTAATTTCTTTCCAAAAAGTGACACATTTCATCCTAGAGAGATTCTGTGATTGATTTGCTTGATTTGAAATGAATTCAGTTACATGTCAAATCTATACAATTCTTACTTCTTCGATTTTGGTCAGAAAATTGTAAATTAATGTATTTAACCTTATATATGCTTGTTTATACATCATTGTATATTTTACTTACTAAACTTATATATCGATGGGTTCTACGAATATTATGCTATTGTTCCGTTACCGTTAAGAAAGCGGCTATCATCTCATTACGAATAAGCACTAGTAGATCGTTCCGCTACGGATAAGAACAAGTCTAAATTGATTAAGCTAAGTTTTCAGGAGGAAAAAATGAAATTTTGTATTCGTCAATCAAATCAGGAACTAAAAATAAATAAACAAGTTTTGAAAGTAATAATATTTATAGCATGATTTTAATCAATAATTCAAAATAAATCTCTTCTCGGTCGTAGAAATGACAACAAATGTGTAGTTTTCTGCTGTTCAGTCTTTGTTGTGTGCCATTTTTGTAATATTTTCAGAAATAAATTGATAAAAAATTCAGGATATTGGTTCAAAGATGCTCACTGATCGAAATATTAACTAATTATCTTGCTGGTTACAGTTTTCTGTCTTATGTCAAATTGGTCTAGATAAAATTTCAAACATAACCTATAAGTTATGTCATTATGGAAAATGGATTTTAGGAACTTTTAGGTATATATATGTACTAATTACAAAATAATACAATATATTCACAATTAATTGTGATAAAGGGAAGGAACTAAAAGTATTTGTTTGTAATTCTCGTGAATTATTTGAGAAATTTACATTTGAGAAGCTATATTGTATGAACGATAGCCTATTATTCGTCGGAACATTTCCTACGAATTCAAAACTCCAGTATTTTGTATTACAGTTTTCAACGTAATTTAGGCTCCTATAACTTTCGAAACAAGACATTACCAAACATTTTTATTTCTTTTAACACTTCTACGTGATTACTAAATTTCTTAAAAAATGAATTTAGACTAATTCTTATTCGTAGCGGAGCGATAGACTAATGCTTATTTGTAATGGGACGATAGTCGCTTTCTTAACGGTAACGGAACAATAGCCTAATATTCGTAGAACCCATCGAATTGGCTCTCGAATTCATACATGCAATATGTACGCTGACTCAGTGTAACTGTACAATTTCCGACAACTTACTCGGGAATTAGTACCTTGTTACATTAAATGACAATATACAAGCTCTCTGTATAAAAAGGTAGATTATACAATCATGCAAGATATCAATAATCTGTTTCGCTCAATTTCCTCCAAAAAATAACACATTTATTCGCATTGTACATAAACTTTGCATGTTTGCATAACTCAGGGACTGTCTGCAATAACCGGTTATAGAATTTTGTTGAACCTTCTTTCAGCTAATTTGACTGTATTTTATATACACTTGTACGTGATTTTGTCCAAAACAAGAACTGTCAATCGTTTTGCGACTGATGTTTTACGTCACAATGTTACGTTTGGGTAAATACTGCATTTCTTACGAGCAGTTTTTCATTACATTCAGAAATGTTCCATTCACGCATTATGAAGGAAATGGTATACAATTGTCCCCTGATTACAAATATCTTGGTTCGGTTTTCGAAATTTCGGTCATTTTTTTTGTGAACAATTTTTTTGTAAACAATTTAATTCTTTATTAAGAACACAAATTTATAACAGCACTTACAGCTCGCTAAGCGAAAATATAACTTTTTTGCCTCTTGCCTCTTGTGTTTTTTGTTGATAAATGTAAATATATTCAGTTAAACAATCTTGTATTTTGTTGAAAACTCGTCTTTTTCGGTGAAATATTAATCTTCTCGGTTACAAATTCAACTACTTGGTTGAATGTTGTACTTGTTTGTTAAACATGATTTTGTTGGCTAAAGATGAATCATTTCTGTTTACAATTCATCACTTTGCTAGAAAATTGAACTATTTTCTTATAAATTAATCATTTTCAGTTCAAACTTCGATTATTTCATTTAAAATCCGTATTATTCGGTATAATATCATTGTTATTCTTTAAAAATTAATATCTTGTATTGAAAATTTCACTGTTTTGTCAAAACTTATTCTACTATCTTTAAACAAGTGAACAATTTTTTTCAAATACCCTTTTTGGTTCGCAAGTCAACTGTTTCGTCGAGCATAAATTCATCTCTGTTCTTTAAAAATGTTCTACTTTGTAGAAAATTTGAAAATTTTGTTAAAAAGTTATTTTTTATGAGGATTCTTTACTTTACTTGAAAATTCATTTGTCTGGTTCAAAATTTTACTATTTTGTTTAAAAATCATTGTTTTGGTTTGGAAATTTATTTTTTCTAACTAAAAAAATTACTCTCCCACTGCAATATTTAAAAATGTACTTGAAAAATCATCTCATTGGCTGTAAATTTGAGTGCTATGCTAAACATTCTGTTCCTTTGTCGCAATTCCATGTTTTAACTGAAAATTCAACTATTCCACGTATATTGTGAAAAGTTTATCTTTCTTAATTGAAAATTTATCTATTTCGTTAAACTTGTGTTTTTTAGTAGGACATTCATGCTTCTGACTTGAAAATTTATATCTTTTGTTGAAAAGTTAACTATTTTGTTGAAACTTTAACTTCATTCAACTGTTTGGTTGATAATTCGTGTATTTTTTAAAAATTTGTCTTCTTTGGTACAACAGTAATACTCTTCTTGCTTGAAAAATAAAAAGTTTGGTTTAAAATTCTTTTCTTTTGTTTCAAATTTGTGTTTTTCGTTCAAAAATTAAAATATTCAGTAGAAAAATCATGTATTTTATTAAAAATTGGTCTTTTTCGGTCCAAAATTAATCTTCTCGTTAGCAAATTCAACTGCTCGGACAAAATCACGTACACGTGTACATAGAATACAGTCAAATTAGCTGAAAGAAGGCCATTCAGTAAAAAAATTAGCAGCTGTTCCTATTTATTCCAACAAATACACGTGCTATAAGCTTTTTCATATTTGCATATGTTTTAAAAAATTAAAATTGGAATTCTTTTTGTACAAGCTCTCAGGTCCAACAAAATTCTATAACCGGTTATTGCAGACAGTCCCTGAGTTGTGCAAATATGCTAACTTTGTGTACAATGCGAATAAATCTGTTATTTTACGGAAGACATTGAGACACAGATTATCGATATCTTACATGTTTGTAAAATCTGCCTTTTTATACAGAGAGCTTGCATATTGTCATTTAATGTAACAAGGTACTACTTTCTGAGTAAGTTGCCGAAAATTGCACAGTTACACTGATCCGGCGTGAATATTGCATGCATGAATTCGGGGGCGAATTGATTATAAGACATTATATTGTTTACAGTTCTATTTCTCTGCATTCAATGATATTATCCACTCACCAACCACCTACACCCATCCAACCTTTTGGGAATTCACCCATTCATTCGGGTAGGGGCCCTACTTTTCGTATACATTGTGTCCGCCCCTGAATGAATCAGTGTGCGTCACAGTGGGTGTTTCATTACCTGCAGACTTGAGTCATAACGCATGGTGGTTTTTCCTTTTCTCACTAGGAGTGCGCAAAAACACATCCGAGCAAAATAACTTCCTTACCTGCTCCTGCTTCGCTAAAGAATAGAAAACATTTCTACAACGATGCTGTCGGCGAAAATTTCTTTCTTTTAATTTTTGCATGAAAAATAGAATTTTTGGAAAAAATCTGCCTTTACTGAGAGTCTCTATACTCTTTAGAGTATGTATACAAAAAATCAGACAAAATGGCTTCACCGTTTGGCCTGAATCTTATTTTTGCGATTTACACTCGATTTCCTGGGCACTTAACATTTGGCCGCCAGGATCGATTGTTATTTGCCCTTAATTTACTCCATGCAGACACTTCGTTGGCACCTGTTTTTTTATATTTATTTAAGAGAAATTTTTTGGTAGATACATACATTTTTAGATGACGAATCAATCTACATAGAGTATTTTGTAAAGTGAAATAATCATTACAAACCGAGAAATTAGTCTTCATAAGTAAGGCAACTTTGACCAAGCATGTTTTTAATATAATAAATGTTTATTACAATTTGACAATTAATCCTTGTAGCTCATTCTTTTTTGAATCCAGAAATACCACAAAAGTCATATTTTTCACTATAATTTTGAAGAAAATAGTGGGCAGCGATGACCTTACAAAAGCTCATGTACCCAGCCCTCTTAACACGCAATGTTTTATTTAATACGGTAATCTTGAATTAGGGCAGTGTTTCGTACGGAATCGTTAGACTACTTTCCTCTATGCAATTTATATAAAGATTCCTGCACGGGCTTAATTGTACTGTTCCTCCCCTGAGGTTGTGAGAGATTATTTTAATTCGAGGAAGGCATTTGCGCGAAGAGCCCGGACTGGGTGTCACGACAGGTATTGATTTTGTTTTTATTTTACACGGGACAGGGGTGGTTGGGGCTCACTACAACGGATTTTTTTAAACAGATTTCTCAATTTCCTAGATCGGTATAGGATTTCTAATCTAGGATTTCGATTTCTGGTTCTTGGATCACAGTATCGTCCGAAATGTCACCGTTTAAGAGTCCTGCAGCTGGTACAATTTCTTCGCTTCAGAATTATCAATTACGCGATTGGAGTGATTTTCTTCTTGGAATGCGCGTCTTCTTTTTTGAAGGGCTTCCTCTTGTTCCGATTCGACTGGAACGATTTGCAAATTTGGATTTGCAGGCGCGATTGTGAGTGCGGGGGCTTCAGATCTTTTGGTTGAACGGACAACACATATGGAGACTATTTTATTTTCCGGGAATACAAGATTACGGTATATGGTTGATCCGGGATATGCAAAAATTGTCTTCTGATGTTTTGTACCGTACCTTTTTCTTTTTTTTTTTTGAGATTGAAGACCGTTGTCTAATACTACTTTATTGGCGGCATCCGACATTGTTTTAGATTGGTATTTGCTAATCTCTACATTCAAGCATCAATGGATCGCAGTCTAAACACCTTATAGCATATCGTTGAAAAACTCATCCTCGTCGACGGGCCTAGAGAAAGGGAATTCTCAGAAGTCCAGGGAGAGTGAGTTGTAGAAGAATTCAAACTGGAAAAGATTTTAATATGGATTCTTCCTATTTCTCACCTTATGGGCAGAGGAAATAATTAGCCCCACCCTTGACGTAGGCAACAGAGTCTTACGATTCGATGTACTTCCTACAGAGGGGGAAGCCCACAAACTTAAACTGAACCTAGGTTCGATCAAAGCTCCGTGACATTATTTGTCTGTTCTTCAAAATTATAATGAATCAGATGCAAGAATTGCTAAAACCAGGGACAAAAGCTTTGCCCTCCCAGGAAAGCACTCGATCTCACAAGTCAATTTGTAATTCCAATTGTGCAGCTGGACATATACAGAATATCAGATTTTGCACCAACCTCTCGAGTTTATAAAAAAAGAAATAATTATTATCCGGACCCATGACGTAGGCAACAGAGTCTTACGGCTCAACATACTTTCTACAGAGGGCAAGGCTCAGAAGTTCTGAATTCAAATTAATTTTGATTTAGAATTCGTTCCATTATTCCTTCTTCCTTAATAACATAGTTAATAGTGTGTCAAATATCCTTTTTTCAGATCGTATACTTCTCATCGAAAGAAATGTCTGTTGAGTTCTCGAAAGGGTTTTTAGAGAAGCCACATAATTCTTTTCCTCCTAACGTTCATTTAGTATTCTAGGAATTTTAGACTCAGAATCGCAACCTTCGAAGTGGTTTACACTAGCTTTCGCTCTGTTTAAGGCTTTTTCAAAAAACAGGGAAAATTGTTCCTGAGTTTTTAGTTTTTGAGAGCACAATTCTTGGAGTTTATGGACTGAGAATCGAGATTCTTCCATGGGGAGAGATGGAGAGTGCACAGGAATGAGCCTTGTATTTGATTTTGGTATTTTGCTAAAAGCGAACTATGGCTGAATAAAAAAATACCGTGCCAGTAAAGGTGGGGTCCCCTAGCCGATGAAGGCGTGGGTTTTTGATTTAATTCAAAGGAACTCTAGCCGGCGAAGGCTTGAGCACTTGATTCAAGTTTTAGCCTTAAACGCACACTTAGAAAAAACTATGAAATAATAATATGATGGTGGGATATTTAAAAAAAAAGTACTTGAATTGTGTCCCAATGTTTCGCTTCAAGAGCGAAATTTGATCAAATCAGAAATACTGAGCCAATGAAGGCGAGGGTCCCTAGTCTCTTTTCCGAATTCGCGACACACACACGAGACACGCGCGCATCACCGTCACTTCACGAATTCTCTTTTATAGGAAATAGAAAATGCATCCATTTCCCATGAAAGGGAATTGTAGCCTTTACGAGAAATTCCCCCTTTAGTTTTGAGATTCGAAACAGTGGAATTTTCTCTGTGCTAATCTAAAAAATTTCGTTTTTAACCAGGCTGTATAGTACGCGAGAAACAGAATATCGCTCCCATCACATTCCTGCCTTTCGTCGGATGAAGACTTTTTTAATCGGATTTACGTCCTGATCGTCAAGCTGAATAATTTAATTAAAATTAATCGATTCTGGCGATTGACTCCCGTTATCAAGACAAAAATTAGAATTTTGTTAAACGGTATAGGGCGTGGTCACGACTTACAGACCTAATTCTCAAAAATTTCCTTTAGTCTTTTGATCCCGAACTTCGGACGGACAAAAGTCTGGGTATTTTTGATCCGTGCCAGGTTGCCCAAGTGACTGTGTTGATGACTCTCGTTCGATGTGTCTTGACATTTCATAGTCGAGGCACATTAGGTAGGGATTTTTGCGGAATTGCAGAATTTGGATTAGGGAGGAAGGGATATACCGTGCGACTTGCAACAATGCTTGTAGGTGTGTGATATCCGTGTTGCCAAATGCCCTTGCTGGGATTTTTGCACCTGCGAGGCAGAAACCTCATCATCATTTAGCAAGAGTCAAGAGTTTCAAAGTCTCGTATTCATTAAAAAAATGTTAATTCAGTTTGCATTAGAATTGATGCAGGTTGAAATTTTCAACTTAGAGTTTAGTCTAATATTTATTGTTTATTGTTTACAACTCGCTGATTGGCTCCGCTATTTTCAGCTGGCTTCCGCCACATATTTAGATATACTTAGTATAGGTTAGTAGCGGAAGCGCGTAGTGTGCAGTATACATCGATGTAAACAGTATGCATGACGATTGATTTTTAAGCATTTTATGCAGTGAAGATGTACTATAATAATAATTTTTTATGGTAAAATATACAAGTAGTTGAAGAAAAAATTATCATAACAACTTTTTGAATTTTTTCAAAAATTCAAATTTTGATCGCGGAAAAAATAATGAAAAATGAAAAATTCCATTTTGCGGCCAAATTATGCAAGATACAAAAAAATATGAGAAGACAAAAATTTTTTACACAAAAAAAGATCTACAAATTTGTTATTAATCACATTTTGATACGACGCATAATTCTTGTTTTATTCATGAAAAACAACATCAGGAATAAAAAAATTAAATTTTTGGACAGACGACACAAGCTATGAGAAAAAATAAATAGACAGAAACTGCTCATTTAAAAAACAGCTACAAATTTTACATCGAGAATTTTTCGATAGGATGCTTAGTTTTTGTTTTAATCGTAAAAAATAACAGTACAAGTAAAAAAATGTAATGTTTTGGAAAACGACATAAGGAAAGAAAAAAAAATGAGCAGACTTGTTCACTCAAAGAGGATGTACAAATTTGTTATTTATAATTTTTAGAAAGGGCGAGTAGTTTTTTTCAATCGTAACATAGAAGCTTTTAAAGAATTTCGAAAGGTTTCAAAAGAATAAAAAAAATTTGATAAGGTTCCTACGAAAATTGAAATTTTTATTTTTATTTTGAAACATTAATTTTAAGATAATATTAAAAAAAAAGTTTAAATGAGCAAATTCGAATCTTTTGAAAAAATCTTTAGAAGTTTTGAAAAAATTGAAAAAATAACGAGGGGTTCACAACTCGGCCGATGGAGTGTACATTGACTTCAAGTGATTTCAGTGACTTAATGTGAATGCAAGTGACTTCATGCCAGTGACTTCAGCTAAGGTGTACACCTGACTTCACGAGTTGTTATTGACCCTTCTGAAAATAATAAAAAATTTGAAAAGATTTTCAAAAAACTTTAAAACTAAATATAGATTTTTGAACATTTTATAATCAAATCTTGAAGCTATTTAAGGATTTTGAAAGTTTTTAAGATAATAAAAACTTTTTCCTAATATTTCTGGGATAATTCCAAATTATTTTTTGTTTTGAAAGAGTAATTTGAAGAGAATATTTCAAATATTTCAAAAAGAAAAAGAAAAAAAAATTTGATGTGTAAATAACAATTGGACAATTATTGATTTGAAACTACCTAAAATGATAACGTGGATTTTTATTTTTTGAACTGAACCTGTATCTTTAAACTTCACAATTTATAAAAGTTTAAAATTTATAATTTTGCATTTTAACTACATTCAATTTAAAACTGCTAAATTAAAAAGTGTACATAGCTTTCATTTTATACGTGTAAATTAGATAGTTTGAAAACAATTTTTTTTTAAATTAAACCATTTTTAAACTTCAATTTTACAAGCTTAAAATTCAAGAGTTCCACTTTAAGTGCTTTAATTTGCAGTTCAGTTGTCATTACTTCTAATGAACAAATGCTTTAAGAGTTCGAATTTTTTTATTTCATTGACCGTGAAAAATGTTTGCGAACCGAGAAATAACCGGGCATTGTTTTCTTTGATTAAAGCGGCCACGCTGAAATCTAAATTGGAAGTGATGTTCTTTTTGTATTCCTAGTGATTTCTCTAATCCTAAAAATATTTTCGTTCCAGATCGCCAGACATTTCAGACATTTCGGTCCCGAAGTTCCAGCTTGATTCCGAAGATTCCGAGAGCGAAGTGGAGCAACCATTAAAACGAGCAGCTTTACAAGTCCCCAACATTCCACGTTACCAACAAGAGTTTCTCGAAGTAGGATTATTAGGCTCGGGTGAATTCGGTTCCGTTTACAAATGTGTAAATCGATTAGACGGTTGTACATACGCTATAAAAAAGAGTCTGAAGCCAGTAGCTATGGCTGGGAGTGTCAACGAAAAAAATGCGTTGAATGAGGTCCATGCTCATGCGGTTCTTGGTAAACACCAACACGTGGTGCGTTATTACTCCGCCTGGGCAGAGGATAACCACATGATAATTCAGAACGAGTATTGCAACGGTGGAAGCTTAGCGGACGCGATAACAAATCTCCAGGACGAGAAGAAATTTTTCTCCGAGGCTGAGTTGCGACAGTTGTTGTTGCAAGTGGCAGAAGGACTCAGGTATATCCACGGAATGCAACTTGTTCACATGGACATCAAACCGGGAAATATATTTATTTCGAGGGAGAAGAGAATGTCCGCTTTGAACTATGACTCGGCGGATGATGGATTCGATGAAGAAGAGACTATTGAAGAGGAAGAGGAAATCACTTACAAGATCGGTGATTTGGGACTTGTAACCTCGATAAATAATCCTCAAGTGGAAGAAGGGGATTGTAGGTACCTGACAACGGAAATTCTTCACGAGGACTTCACACATCTCCCGAAGGCAGATATCTTTGCCTTAGGTTTAACGGTTTATGAAGCTGGGGGAGGTGGACCCTTGCCAAAGAATGGACCAGAATGGCACAAAATTAGGAACGGAGAATTGGCGGAACTGACGCACTATAGCAGAGAACTGAATGACTTGCTGAAGGTAATTATTATATGAGGCTTTTAGTCACTTTTGCATCCTCATAGAGGAAGCTTTGTAATGGCAACATTCTCCAAAAAATTTTAATTCATTTAATTAAAACTTCCTCAATTTAATAATGTCTAATATAATGTTCTAAGCAATTTTCCGGGTGTGTGCGGATGTGTGTGTGTGTGTTTGTGGATGTCACACTTTTTTGTGAACACGATAACTTGAAAACGGTTGCAGATAAATTGATGAAATTTTTTCATTAACATAATTCAAAGTTGATGCAAGAATATAAAAGATTCATTGGTTCGAGACGAATCGTCTGACCTATAATATCAATACATTTTATTAAAGAGTAGAGAAGTTATGGTAATTTAAATATTTTGAAAATCGGGTTTTTATAGTCAAAATTTTCTCATTCATATCTTATAATATTGATACATTTTATTAAACAGTAAGGAAACTATGGTAATGCATAATATTTGAAAAAACGGGTTTTTGTAGTGACATTTTTTTCATTAACATAATTCACAATTGATTTTGAATTTTTGTTAAAAATTCGTCTTTTTCGTTGAATTCCACTGTTTTTTATTAAGAAATTTAAATAATTTTTGTTTAAAAATTCAACCTCTTGATTGAAAGTTAATTTTTTTATTGAAAACTTAACTTTTAACTTGTATTAACTTAGCATAAAGCTGGCAAAGGTATAGGGTGCGATAGAATTTTCCCCTTCCCTTTTCCAGCTCGAAAAATTACCATTTTAAATTCAAAATTTGATTTGTCATTGTATTTAAAAAAAATTTTGTATTATCTTGTAATTTTGTATTTTTTGTAAATTTCTATTCTTTAATTGATCAAAATGAAAACCTTAGCTCGTGAAATGAGCACAATATAAATATAAATACAAATAAAGTGGAAACACTCGAGATCGAATTCACAGCTATTTCAAAATTTAAAGCTTGGAATTTAATTGCACTATCATCATCAATCGCGCGGTACGCGATCGTGTAGTTTCTTAATTTGAGGGGTTAAATAATTCTGAATACAAAGTAAAAATGTGGAATAACTACTTATTTTTAAAGTTTTTGTTTTGTTTTTAAGGTTATACAAATATAATTTTGCTAAGAATCTTTTGAAAGTTCAAACAGATTTTTGAAATTTTCAGATGTCAAATCAAAATTTCAACAAAAAAGTTAATTTTCATCTGAATGGTTGAATCTTCTAACAAAAAAGATGAATTCACCACGAAAAGTGTCACAGTTGAAATTACAATCCAAATAAGAACAATTTTCTGAAAAATAGTTGAATCTTCAACGAAAAAATATTATTTTTAACCAAAAAACATTAAATATTTTCTAAAAGAGACAAATTTTCTTCAAAAAGTTAAATTTTTTAACCCGAAAATATGAATTTTCCACAAAAAAAGTAATTTTGAACCTAATCATTGAAAGTTCAACCAAATACATGAATTTTCCATCAAGAATATTAATTTTCTACAAAAAAAAATAAATAAATTTTCAACTGCAATGGTGAATCCTCAACCATATGAATTTTTAAGTAATTGAACTTTCAACCAAAAAAGGTGCATAGAAACTTTTGCCATTTTATTAAAATAAAGATGAAATTTCTACCAAAAGAGATAAATTTTCAAACAAAAAAGACGAATTTTCAACAAAACTGTAGGCAATTTATAATTTTAAGAAAAAACAATTTTGAATATAACATACAAATTTCGTATGACTATTTTTAAATTTTTTTTGGTTCTCTAGAAAATTCAAAAAGACTTTTTGACGCTTGGAAAAAGTTTAAGAATATTTTATAAATGTTCGGAAATCTTTTAAAGTTTTAAAATATTTTAATCTTTTCAAAATTCCTAAATATCTTTTAAACTGACTCGAATTATTCCTAAAATTGTTTCAAAATCTTCCGGATTAATTTTTGACAATTTTTGAAATCTTGTGTAATGTTTTATAATCTTTTTAAATGTTCTCTTAAAATTAATAATAAAGAATAACTTTAAATATTTCCAGGAATCTTAAGGAAATTTGATTATTATCTTGAAACCGTTCAAAATATTTAAAATACTTTAAATTTTATTTCACAATCTTCAAAAATCTACATTTTGCTTCAAGTTTTTTGAAATTTTTCAAAAAGTTCTAAATATCTTTACAATTGATTCGATTTTTTAAAATTTTGAACAAATTCTGCAAAATTAAAAAAATTGCCTTCAAATCCTTCATATTCTTTTTTGATAATTTTGGAAATCTTTTGGAATCTTCTGAAATATTTTTACATATATTCTCTTAAAATAAATCTTAAGAAAATTTTAAACTTACGATCGAAAAGAAATCTATTTTATCATGAATATATTTATGCAAAATGAGCATGAAAAAGATTCACAATTAAAAAAAAAAACAGAATTCCAAACTATATCACTTTTCAGCACGTTAAAGACAAAAATAACCAAATGAAAGAAGAGGGAGAAAAATTTTTTTATTCTCTTGAATTCAAAATTCTTATAAAGCTTCTAATTTTTTGTTAGAAATCTTGAAAAATCTAGATGTTTAAGTAAAATTATTTTTGTATTGTTTAAAAACTTCTAAATATCTCTTAAGCTTATTCGGATTTTTTCTAAAATTATTTAGTCTTGCAAAATTTCAACAGTTTGCTTTGAAATCTTCTACATTATTTTCCAAAATTTTAGGAAATCATTTGAAATATTTTCATTCTTCAAAAATCTACATTTCGCTTAAAATTTGTCGGTATCGTTGCCGACGACTTAAAATAAGTTCGATTTCAACTTTTTCTTGTATGCCAAGTTTAATTGCTAACTGTTGCAATTATGAAATCATTCAGTTTAACAATATTACAGTAATTCTAAAATCATTTACTTACAACATTTTTCGTTCTAGGTCTTCATTTTTAAGCGTGCCTTTTTAATTTAAAGAATGTTAAAATACAATTATAAGACTTAAACAATCAAAAACTAAAAGCGATTGAAATACACATTTTTTGATAAAAAACGCTTCAAATTGATCAACTGTAAATAAATATTAATTAATGATTTCAAAAATTTAACTGCAATTAGGAATTAAACTTTTATTTTAAAAGACGATTCTGAATCTGTTAAAAAAAAAAAAAAAAAATACGGATATTAACGTTAAAAATTAAACTGTTCCAAATCGAAAGCCTTAGTAGTTAAACAAATATAAACGTCCGGTTGAAACTTGTTATTTTTTATTTGAAAATAACTTCAAAATTGAAAGATTAATAATTTCAGTTTATATTTTCAAATCCTATTCAAATATTGTTTTTATCTAAAATATTCCATTTTTAGCCCATTCAATTTGAATTTTTCTAATTAAAAAAAACAAAACAATTTTTCAATATTCAGCAATATTTGACTGCTCATTTAAAATGATTTTACTGCTCATTTAAAATGATTTGACTGCTCATTTAAAATAAGCAGTAATAAATTAAAATTTCAAAACTAAATAATTTCAAACTGAATTGTTTGCAGTAAAAAGCCATGAATCGTTAAAATTACATAGTACTAAATTTAGACTTAGAACGTTACAATTTTAATTTGTTAGTTAAAGTGTTGATTTTTGATGTAACGAGAACAATTAAACAATTTATAATTTGAAGCGACTCAAAGTTGAAATAATTGAACTCTAATTTAAAAAATCTTCAACTTAAAAAAAAATTTAATCGTTCAATTTTGAATGTTTCTAACTTAAAATTGCTTAAAATGATATAATTTTGAACGTTTACAAATTTTTTATTTGTTGATCAATTTAGAGCATTGAAAATTATAGTTTGGTTATATATTTTTGAACCAAACATTTTTCAACTGTTCGATAAATTTATTACATAGATTTTTTATTTAATAGATTATTGAACGTTTGAACTAGAGTTCCACTTTCAGTTTCGACTGATTCAAATGGAACAATTTTCAGCTTTAGTATTTCGAATTTTCTAACTTCAATGTCCGTGAAAATTGTTTCGAACCGGGAATTTTTTTCCTTGATTGAAACGACCATCCTGATTAAATCAATAAAAACAGCCTAGTATAAAATTAAAGTTCAAACTTGTACAATTTCCAGTTTAAACGCTTCAAACTTAGAATTATTCCACACTATATTCGGTACATTGGAGATTCTTTTTTGAATACTTCAAGTTATACATTTTTATTTTTGAAGGCTTAAATTTAGAAATAATAGTAATAAAAAGAATAATAACCCGAATATTTTTCTGAATACCGGGAAATAACTGAGATTTTTTTGTGAGTCTTTAGTGACTAGTGAATACCCTGAATTTATTTCAGTTGCACTAATTACAAATTTCAATATACATAAAATCTTTTATTAATTGCAGCTTATGGTTGACCCCGATCCTGAAAGAAGGCCATCAGCGGCGTCTCTAATCCAGCATAGGGTATTGTGCCCCTTCGCCAATAAAACCAAAGAACAACTATTCCGAGAGCTAAACGCTGAAAGGTTGAAGAGGGAAATTATATTTAAGCAACTTGAAGAGGCGAAAAAGTGCTTGAAGACGATTGCTCCGAACATGACCGCCCTAAATGGCTCAACGAATGGTTCGCTGAACAGCAACTCTGGAGGTTACCAGTTACGACCAACGCCGACGAGAACGTCCTTGCGAGCGGTAGGTAAACAAGTAAATCGGAGTCAGAGCGCTACGAATTTCTAAGTGTCATATGTTGAAGTCACACGCGAAAAGAAATAAGTTAAGCGGAAACTGTTATCAGAGGAGCGGTATCCATTGATGCCTTTTTATTGTGATATCGTTAATTCTAGTTCATAAACAAAAAACAAAAAAATTAATCGCTTCATGCAGAGTGAAATTGATCGTCTTCTTGGTTAAATTTTCATTACTGTAGGTCTCTAAACGCTTTTGCTTTATTTATTTCTCATCTTAGCTCGTAGTTTTTTATTTTATTTCACATTTAGTTTTCCTATTTAGGTTCTATAAAAAGCTAACTTTATTTTTAATAAGAGAATGGAATATGGACGATATCTAGTCGCTCAAATTTCTTGTATTTATTATATAAATACTCATTTTTGCCCTATTTTTTTCATCTTTTTTTTCGTATTTATTTCGAATAAACATCGTGTTCGAAAACGTAATTATTGTCTGAAATATTCACCTCCAGTTAAAAATGCTTTTAAATTTTCATTCAGCGACAAGTCTCCCAATGAAATTGATAATGGCTTGATAGTTTTGAATGATATTTTTTTAATTAGAGGTGAATGAATCGCAGATTCGATATTAGAATAATAATTTCAAACTTTGAAGAAATAATTCTCTTAAGCTCAGTTTTATTAGTTTTCTTATTATTAGTATTGACGTGACAACACTTAGTATTAAATTTGATAATTTAAGATTATTGTTGATACCATCTACCAAAAATAATATGGACAATAGTGATCTAATATGAAAGTAGAAATTAAATAATTTTGTGCTTCCAATATAAATGACTTTGAACGACAATAAAACTGATGCAAAGGACAATAGCGCCTCAGCTTTCATGACTTGCCTAAAATGATTTTAAAACCAATCTGCAAGTAACCAAATTTTCTGAAAGAGTCTTGGCAATTTGACTCTGCATAAACTTCTGTTAAACTCAACATTCTCAAACGAAATAAATGGTGAAGAACATAAGAAAATTAAATTATTTTTATAGAAGTTTTAAATGCATCTGGTCTCAGCATGCTTTGAAATTTGACTTAGACATTCTCTTATTAATTCTATATTATTATATAAGTTGTAATAAATACCGATGTATTATAATTCTCAAACGAAATTTTTTTTTTTAAGTTTAGTCAGCATTGATAGTTCTTAAGGTATTCACGTTATACTTCCTGATGAAAGTCAGTCTCGCTTTATTCCGATTATCAACATGTAAATTGAAAAGTGTCTTCGAAAAAAAGCTGGTGAGCCGTAAATCGAGGTCTTATTGTTTTTCGTGCTTTACACTCATGAATTCCAAGCACGATTTTATTTTCAAGCAAGATATGGATTTTTTTTTTGTAAAAGTTAACGTCGTACTAGGTTTTTTCACTTTGCGACAGCAGATATTTAAAGCAGTGCGTTATAAAGATTTTTTAAAGTTTAAGAACGAATTTGTACGGCGAAAGTATTGTTCCCTTTTGCTACGTTTCTTCGAATATTTTCTTTTCGATGAACAATAACACGCATGGCTGTAAAAATGTAATTGCATGAAAGTGTACTTTTGAAATCGATTTGTCAAAACTTTACAATTAAATACAAATCTGTCGCATGAGAATATTTTATAAATGTTGTGTATTTAATTTTTCAAGAAACAAGCATGTATAGAAAGAGAAGACTTGTAAAAATTACGCACACTACGTTTAGGTGAAAAAAAAAGAGAGTTTCTGAAACACTTGCCAGCGAGGGTAGATCCTGAACTGTGGTAGATAAAACACTATATTTTGATACAACGTGATCATTGTTGTTTATCATTATGATTAATATTATTATAACACGCGAAAATAAATTAATTTTGAATTTTACTTGAGATTTTCCAAATATCCTTTTACTCTTTCCTGTTGATTTTATATATAGTTTTTTTAAAGTCTACTTTTTTCATATTCAACCGTTTATGTTACTTACTTAAAGCCAAAATTAAAACCACTTCAAGTGCTTATTTATAATATTTATTAGGCCACGTTACAGTCGTCAGGAGGTAAGAAAAATTAAATTAATAAATATACAAGCAACGATAGCCTATGAACTTGTTAAAAATTTAACTATTTCAGACTTAAACTCGTGGTTTTTTAGAATCAAATATCGTATTGTAGCACTGATCAGAGTTCGATTGAGCAATCCAAGCCCCACTTCGCTTTCTGCTATTTGTTGGCGACATCTGCTTCAGACGTTCAACGTCGTTGAAGACAACTTGAGCACCACCTCCACTAGTTGGAACAATATCACCCTGGAGAAAAAATTATTTTAAAGCATTAAAACAAGCGTCTAATAATGAAATAAATATGAAAAATTTGCATTTGTCCACTTTCAAAATTAAACCATTATTTAAATAAAATCAGTGTTTGTGGAAGTTAAGAAAACATTTAAAAATGTATTTCACAGTCATTTCCGGGTTACTTAAATTTTCAAATTAAAACCTAAAACACTAAACAATTTATAATTTTAAGTATTTAAAAAGGAATTTCCAGAATTTAACTAATTTGATGCAGAATAATTAAACGATCGTCATGTCGAGGCCTTCAAAAAGAAAGATAATTCAAATTGAATATTCAGAAACCGAATTCTTTCGAAATTAAAATATTCAAAATTGAACAATTTTACATTTAAGGCAATCAAACTTAGACAGATTGACAATTTTGCAACTATCAAGACTTTCAATTTGAAATAGTACAATTTTGAAACAGAAAAATAATGTTGAATTTTCGAATCTAAAAATGTTCTAATTTGAATGCTTTCTCTATATAAAACTTTTCTTTCCAATTTCATATAAAAATGTAGGTACAATTTTGAAATTTTCTACTCAAAATTATTCAATTTTTACCGATGAGCTTACCACTCGACTTTGAGTGCATATCAGATTTCAATATTTTAAACAATTCAAGAAAGATAATTTAAAGAATTAAAAAGATTTTAGAAGAATTTAAAAGTTTTCAGAATAGTTATTTGTGATACAAGTGCGCAAAATAGGTGATTGTGTGCGAGTGTGAATTTTGCAGCATGAGTTGGTGGTTAGCGCACGAGCGAAGCGAGTGTGAAAACGTAGACGAGTGCTTCGAGCCGCATGCGAATGATGCAATGACACGAGTTAGCAATCACATATGCGCACGTGTATCACACGCTATTTTTTGCAACGCCCGTCCGAAAAAGTTGTGCTAGGAGGAGTTAACGAAAAATACTAATCTTAAAAGAAAAGATTCTTAAACTTTGTAAGCAAATTTAAAAAAAAAATGTTTTGAAAAAAATATCTGAAAAACAAATTTTGGAAGAAAAATACTTGAAAAAAAAAATTTGGTGAAAAAAAATTATTTAAAAAAATTTGGTGAAAAAAAATGTTGAAACAAAAAATTTGTGGAGACAAAATGTGGTAAAAAAATGTTGCAAAAAAATGTGGTGAGAAAAAAAGGTGGAAAAAAATTTTTTGGTGCTTATGCCCTTTTCTACGACGGACGAAAACGGCTACAAAACCCTGAAAACAAATCTTTAATCATTAAAAGATTTGTTCAAGTGAAATCTCAATTTATTTCAAGAAATACCAATACCAGTGTTTAAAGTTACCTATGCTAGTATCTTAAGTACATCATCTAGAAAGTGCGCATGCGCAGCTTTTTCACCAGTGCCTAAAGTAAGCCATTTTCAAACTGCGCATGCTCGAAATTTTTTTGCACACAGTATGCTCTAATAAGGTCGTTTAGGCACCATATAGAAGCATGAAAACGTCAACTTTTGAGGTGGGTGTTGCAAAAAAACATTTTTTGCATAGAATGCACAGTTTTTTATAATTATACAAACAAGACATTGAAAATAGGTATGTTTCAATCAAGTGGGCATACGCGTTTGCCATTGAATCCTGTATCCAGTGTATTATATATATCAGTAAATGCTAATAGACCGCGAATTTTTCAACTGCGCAAGCGTTGCATTGGAAGGGCAAAGCCACGTTATTGGCCGTAATATGCGCGCTTATTTTAAATGCTCCGAATTCATTTTTATTTTCAAGTCGAGAAATTATAATAATTTATGTTAATATGATTCATATATGTTACTGAAATAACTATAACATCCATGATAACACAGTATTTTATTATTATTACTATGGAAAATGTCATGTACTTAATATTCGATTAAAATATCAATGTTTGTCTAAAAATAGTAAATCAAATTTTTAAATTGGAAATAAATCTTATTATGACTAACGGTGTGTATAAGGTGTATTAAAATTAAAGCTAAAAAGTTCTAATTTTCAGGTCAATAGTTTTAAGAACAGCATTTCCAGAAATGCAGCCAAAGAGAAATCCTAAATACCTAATTGTTTATGTCATAAGTGTAATATTAATTAATTTTGAAATTTAATTTAAGAACAAATGTACACATTTTTCCGACCATATTAATAGCGTATATACATATATTTTATGCAGTTTTTAGGTCAAAAAATGTATATCCCGTTGATAAATTTTTTATTTTTCACTTCAGAGAACAATATTAGATTTTGTGCTTTATCTTTTATACTATTTGACTTCTAGATTTTTTTGAAAAATTTGTAGGGGGGGGGGGGTAAGGGTCTGATTGAAGAAAATATTTTTGACAGTATTTGACGCAGAGTTGATTATAGCGGAACTGATAGCTCCTAATCAACTCAGATCGTGATATATCCTACAAGAGGTGCCCCTGTTATCGCAGGAAATCACGGATCTAGAGGGGAAAACCTCGAAAAAAATTATGATAAAAATTTCAAAAAGAACGTTTTAGCTTTAATTTCAATACACATTATACACAACGTTAGTCAAAATAAGATTTATTTCCAATTTAAAAATTTGATTCACTATTTTTAGACAAACTTTGATATTTTAATCGGATATTAAGTACATCACATTTTCCATAGTAATAATAATAAATTACTGTATTATCATGGATCTTATAGTTATTTGAGTAACATATATGAACCATATTAACATAAATTATTATAATTTCTTGACTTGAAAATAAAAATGAATTTGAAGCATTTAAAATAAGCGCGCGTATTACGGCCAATAATGTGGCTTTCCCCTTCCAACGCGACGCTTGTGCAGTTGAAAAAGTATATACCACTACCAAAGACTAGAAACGTGTTCGACTATCGAAGGACCGGTATATTAGAGAAAATTCTTTATTTTAATTTAGTTTTAAACTAAACAAATTATTCACAATGGTAGAAGAACAGAGAAGACGTGTTGAAGGAGAAATTACTAGAGTTGTCGAAGAAATAGACAAAAGTTTCCTTCGGAAAATGCAGGTATTTCTAACCTTCAATTTGGTAAAACAATCTATTTTTATTCTTCTTTCTTTAGATTTCTATAATAATCTTTTTTTTTTCTTATGTACAACAGTAAATGCAATGGATTTCTTTAATGTATTAGTTGTTTTATCGACAGTTTTTTTAAAACAAAAATAGATGGTATTACATTTTCTTTCACCAAAATTGAAGAATGTGATAACAAAATAGTTTAGTCTTTAACATTTTCTTAATATTGAATGAGTTGACCAGTATTTTTGAACGATTAAAACGTTCATTACGAAAAAAAAAAACTTTAAAATTCCAGATCATTTTACGAGATTTTCCCAGTCAATAAATTCCTGGTTTTCCCGGGCCAGGGACCATCCTGCTGACTAAAATGTTATTTTTTACTTCGGATCTTTAAATGTTCAATAAAATTGAAGGGTGTAAATTTAACAAACTTAATCGAGAGCTCAAATCTATCAAAGTAAATGTTTTATAAGAATGTTAATTTCTGCAATATTCACTTCTTATAGATTTTCGGACGAATCAGCAAAAAGTAACACCAACTCGGTAAAAGGAATGCTCCGGGATATATGTAGATATTCCTGGGCTGGGTCCTGATAAATTATATATTTTTGACTTTTTGAAATAATCGTATCGATTCAAAAAGAACGTAAATTGTTTAAATTTTGTAAATTCTACCACGGTAAATAAATTTCCAACTTATAGTTAATATAAAATGTAAAGTTATCTGCGCTGTCCTGATTTCCACATAGTTTTAGGGTGGAATTCAACTTTTCATGTATTTAAAATAAAATTTTGCTTGCGTGTCAGAGTTGCTGCAGAGCCTGGAAAAAGTAATAGAATTTTATAAAAAGTCCTAGACACAGTGACTGTTTTTTAATTTACCAATTTTTTTTCCGACATATCGTTTTCGATCTGAAAATTATTTGGGTAAATTACCAAATATCAGGTCTCACAGTGTGTTTAATGCACAGCCTACCAGCAGGCTCGATTGTAAATTTCAGATTTTAATTATTGTCGTTCACTAAATAACTTTAGATTAATTCATTTTAAAAATTGTGGGAATTCTCCACGATTATTTGTAAATATTTCTTGCTGAAACTTTGGAAAATGATAAAGAACATGAAAAAGAATCTCTGCGAACTGTTTTTTAATTAAAAAACCTCAACTTCTGTTTTACTGAACTCATATTTTTTATTTTCTGAAAAAGACAGTTCGTATACATCCGTTTTCATTTTCTTTATCATTTTCGAGAGTTTTAGTGAAAAATATTTACTGATATAAGTACCTCATGCCCTTAAAAGTTAAACATTTTTTAATTGAAAGCATTCTTAATCCAATAATTTTAATTTCAATGATTAAACATTGGAACATTTCAAATGTAAATCTTACATCTTGAAATTGAAAGCTTTAATAATTAAAAAAATTTAAGTTTGAATTATACACAATTGAATAATTTGGAATTGAATGCATTTAGAATTGAATAATTTGACATTGAAAGTGTTTCAAAATAAGTAATTTTAATTCTCGTTATGCACATGGGAAATAAAAAAAAAAATATATCACTAGGAAATTTTTGATGAATGGTAGGGACCAGTATTGTCTAGTGTTTATATTTGTTCAATGTGTTTTTTGAGGAACTTTAGTACCTTTAATGATTTTAGTAAAAATAATTTTGAGCATTTATAAGAGGTCAGAGTCCAATTAAAGTTATCCAAATGTATAAAATAATATTGAAATTATATAATCTAATACTCTAAATGGACGGATTAAACTTTATTGCAAAGTACAGATAAGTTCAATGGAAAAATGGAAAATTATTAGATATACGTAAGATTACCTTATTTTGAAGAATTCCATTCATAATCAAGCAAAAATCAAACTGAAGTTTAAATGACAAAGACAAACAATTGATAAAAGCTAAATTCAGAGCCTACAGAAAAATTGTGAATTGCGGTCTTGAATTTTACAGTCTTCACAATTGTACAAGTAGACTATCGACAGAGAGTTTAAGTACGTTTCCTTTGACCGTTTGAAAATTCATACTTCACTTCAAAGACAGAAATCAAAAATATCAATCAAAAATCTGTGCAGAAACTGAATCTATGACTTAGTAATTAAAATCATTTGAAAGCTTAGAAAATTTCGCGTCGAATCGACCTACGTTGAAAATATTTTAATGAACGAGTCAAAAAATGTTTATTTTCAAATTTAAATGTCTTAGATTTCTAAATGAACATTTTGAAATCTTGAGTTCAAGTATTTGCCAAATGTAGAAAAGTGTTCCTAAAAATTTGGCAAAATCATAAAATCAAGAATAAAACTTCATGCTCTTTAAATCTAAATGCAGAGCACGAATAAATATGATGTAATTGCTGAGTATTCATACAAAATATTTACTTGTGCAATATTGATTTTTGGGAGCCAAAAGTCCGAAATTCGTCGTTAAACTTAATTTTTTCCATTTTTTTTTTAAATTTTCATCAGATTGGATTAGATATACAATGGAATATAAAGAAATCTGAAGTTGCAACTTATAAAAAAATGAAGGTTAACGATGAATCTCGGACTTCTGGCTCCCAAAATTAATATTGCACGAGTAAATATTATGTATGAATACTAACAAATTACATACTACATATTTGATCATACTCTTTATTTAGATTTTAAGTATAGATGTGAAGAAGACTTTTTATTGGCATTAGGGTCGATAATTTTTATTTGTTTTGTGTTCTACAATTAATTTAAAAACAAACTTTCAATACCCTAAATTGAAGAATAAATCAACAAACTTATAAGTTCTAAAAATGATATCACTTTAGGCAATTTCATGTTAGAAACATTTAAAATTGAAGAATCACGATTTTTTGAGTGAAGATCTCTTAAGCACTAGACTTGTTCGTAAGAACCCATCTGTGTAATTGGTTAATTTAATTGTTGGATCCGTGTATCTTCTTCCGAACTTCTTGTACGATTAGCTGATGTTAATAAATGTTGATCAAGTGAGAATTCATTTGGAAGATGTTGATTTTCATGTTCCATAAAGAACTTGTTCCATGCTTATATCTTCGTCCAATCGTATTGCGAGATTGGCTGATGTTAAGTAATGTTGACCAGGTAAGAAATAATTCAAAAGATGTTGCGTTTGTTTTTATATTGATCCAGGGTATGGTAGATCAGCATACTAACCAAATTCAACAGCTTTTATTACTTTTCCACAGCCGTCTATTTCATTCTAGAATACGCAACACTTTCGGACCTATTTTTAAAAACTTATATTTTTATTCTCAATTTTTTAATGATCTTAATTCAGAAAGCTAAAACATTCTTTGTCTTGAATTTTCTGTAATTGCTTGAAGAAGACAGACTTGCAACAAGAAAGAAAATATCCATCAGCTTCACATTTACCATAAAAGCAACTAATTTTATGAAAACTAAAGGTATAATTGTAGCAGCTGGGAAATCTTGTTAGCGCCTTTTTGGAAAGAAAATTGTAGAAAGCGCTATTGTCTTTTTGCGTGTATTAATATGGATTCATTGGGGGTGACCGGAAAAATTAATTTCCGTAAGCCCCTGACTATCTCTGACTAACAATATTCAAAGAAATAATATTCTCATTTTGTTCTTCTGGATTTAAAAAAATTTGAAAGGAATTCTATTCACAAGACATTTATAAAAATTAAGGTAACTTCAAAAGAATTCAAATGAATTGGGAAAATTTTTAAAATCTAAAAAATGCCATTGATCTCAGTGAAATTCGAGCGAAGTTAGAGGAATTTTCCGGACATTTGTGTCACGTCTTTATGAACCGCATAAGATTAAATTTGAAGGAAATATTTAATGGGAACCTCACAATATGAAGAAAAAGGGCCTGTCCTCCCTTCGAAAGTGAATTTTTTGGACCATCCTAGCTTCGAAATTGATACAGAACTTTTTACGAATCTGAAATAATTGAAACACAATAAATTCCAAGGTACTACTTTCTCATTCAAAAGGGTGTCAAATGCATAACGAAGAAATAGCCAACTGCTTAATCGTATCTGGAACTTTCGCCTGGGCTATACACTTGCGTTCGTACTTCTACAACATTTGAGATTTTTAAATTATAAATTAATTGGAATGATCATGTAAGAAAAAAGATAACATGACCAGATAAGCTTTGATCTCAACAAGATAAATGACAGACACAGACAGATCGAATTCAGCCTTTCTAGCTAAAAGGGAAACCACCTCAATTCCCGGATATGGCCAAATCATATCCGAATTCTATCTACGTTGGACTGCCAAAATCAAGGATTTTATTAAATCGCCTCTATTTTATTTGTTTTATTATCAAGAACGAATCAAGCTGAAATGTCGTGCCAGATAACTAAACGCAGAATTACGGATGAATTCCTAAATGCGTACAAATTTTGAGGATTTCGCATTCGGACATTCCAAGGTACTTTTCACTTAATGTCCTCTGTCTTTTTTCAAAATTTTGCATAAAAAATCGTTTTTCCTCTTTTTGAAAATACCGTCAATAATGACAACTACTTCAAAACTGACACTTTGTGAAAATGAACGTAACCCACTCCTCTGTTGCGCCAACATTTCTTTAAAAATTGATATTGTTAAGCAAATCCTAGTTTATTTAACTCCATGATATCCAGTTAAATACTAATGTGGGCTAGGGTCACAAAAAACTATGTACGAAATTAAATCAACTAACAAATACTTCTTCCTATGATATCCTGGTTCACAAAGCCATCATAGGATAATGTTTGTTTAAATCTTACTAGACACCTCAAGAAAGGTACTCACAACTTTCGTAAATGGTTTTGAAATATCCTATTACGACTCAAATTTTTATCAAAGCGCTATTAAAAAAAAAATCATTTTTCATCGAGATAGAGCTAACCGAATTTTTTCTCAGAATAATTTATGAAACATAAATATCAATATATCAGACTGACAATATCATTGCCTCAAAGTTAAGTAATAACAGTTGGGATATCGTATATCTAAGCTGATGAAACACCAGAATATTCATATGATTTAATATTAAAAAAATTCTTAATTAACGCATTAATCAGTTTTTCCCCAAATTAGAAGGATGGGGATCTTTTATATGCTGTTCCTTACCTGCATGGTTATCCTTAATACTATTGGTGAATATAATATTATCAAATGTACTTAATATAATTCTAGAAACATTTTAAAGCTTTCCAGAAATACAAATTTCTCCGATGTAAACCGAGTCTACCCCGATTGCTATTAATTTCCAAACTCTATTTAGGTTTGTGCGAAATGACTCGAATTTTATCTGAAGGTTAAATCTTTTGCCTTCAACCGAACAAATCTCTTGTGATATTATTTTGCGAATTTCCGCGTGATATTATTTTTGCAAATTTGTGAATTATTCTGTGATATGTTCTATCTTGGAAATATTTGGTCGCTTTCCCTATACTCTGATATTTGTGAATAGTCGCTTCTAACTAATTGTCCCAGAGAATTAATCAGTCTACCCTCACCCCATTCCTACAAAAAAATTATAACATGAAACTAAGTTAGATTCAATTTATGAATTTCGCAAATTAACGGAGTATCGAAACGCTAAA